>JACWST010000042.1:54557-182035 GCA_014850475.1 Cryphonectria naterciae | reverse complement strand
TGTTCGTTCGTTCTTTGTGTCGCCTGTTGTGCGGTTTGTGCTTTTGGGGGCGGTACGGCTTTTTTTTTTTTTTTTTTTTTCCTTTTTTTTTTTTTTTTTTTTTTTTGGGACTTGGCCTTTCTTCTTTAAGCGCAAATGGAATGGATGGTGGGGTTAATTACATAGCTACCAGATACCCACACATGGAATGGTGACAATTTATTATTTGCTTCAACGGCGGAATTTCTGTAGAACCCGTGATTCAGCTGGTTGTTGTCCGCTGCCTGGGAAGTATCAAAGTTTGGATCCTCTTTTCCTTCTGCTTTCATTCACTGTCTCAACTTGATGCTTCCGTGCGGCAATCTGACCGAAGATGAGCAGGAATCTCGAAAAGCGAGATTGGATATCAAGGAAGAGGTGACACGTAGACATACATACTTAAAGTCACCCGCCGAGAACAGTAAAAACAGCTTGCCTGGCAGCTGGATAGTGAGAGTATCAAGCAGTACGTTGAACATGGTCCCTCCAGAACAGCACATATAAGGAAAAATAAGCAGTATTACATCATGTTGGTCCGTTGCAGAAAGCCATAGCGGGACCATTTCGATCCTTGCATTTCCTCTCTGTTTAGCATATATCCCATCATAACCTGAAAGAAAAAGAAAAAAAAGCCACGACACACGCGTGTTACAATGACACACCAGTACCCGTTGAGTATATGACAGGCACCTTTACAACTGCTCAATCCCTGAAATCAGCTCCTCGACCTTGTCCTCTGCCGCCGCCTGGCCAGACAGGACATCACCCAACAGCGCCGCGGTCCTCCGCAGCCGGCGCGCCTTGAGGTCCTCCTCTAGCTCGCGCGACTTCTTGGCCGCGACGTCGAGGACCCTGCGCGGGATGCGCGCGAGCCGGGCCACGTTGAGCCCGTAGGACCGGTGCGCGACACCCTCGGCGACCTCGTACAGGAATGTGATCTCCTCGTCGCCGGCGGCCTGCTCCTCGTCGCTGTCGGAGCGGTTGCCGCCGACGTCAGCGGTGGTGGTGGTCGTGGTCGCAGCCGAAGGTCTGGTGGCCTTGAAGCGCATGTGGACGTTTTTGATGAGGCCGCCGCCGAGGCCGGAGGCGATCTTGGCTAGGTTCTGGTAGTGTGTGATGAACAGCGTCAGACACTTTGTCTCGCGGACGACGTGCTCGAGGACCGCATGGGCGATGGCGGCACCGTCGTGTGTCGATGTGCCGCGGCCGAGCTCGTCGAGCACGACGAGGGACCGGGGCGTCGCGGAGCGGAGGATGGAGGCCGTCTCGGAAACTTCCACCATGAAGGTGCTCTCGCCCGCGAAGAGGTTGTCGCGAGCACCCATTCGGGTGTGGATTGCATCTGCGAGGGTGAGGGACATGCTGTCGGCCGGGACGAAGGACCCTATCTGTGCAAGCAGAACGAGGAGAGCAACGGCGCGCACGAAGGACGATTTCCCGCCCATGTTTGGGCCGGTGATGAGGTGTGCCAGCGGCGCGGGGGAAGAGAGTGTAGTCGTGAAGGGGATGTATCCGTTGGGCAGGGTATGCTCGGCGATGGGGTGGCGGCCAGCAGAGATTGAGATGGATGGGGGACTCGAAGAGGGGAGAAATGTCGGTTTCGAGTAGCCTGGGAGGGCAGCAACCTTGGACAAGGAAACGAGGCAGTCAAGAGTAGCGAGGGCGGACACGGCATCGCGGAGCGGCTGGTACGCTGCTGCTATAGAGGTCAGAAGTGCGCGAAAGGCGGCATCGCAGGCAGCGGCGAGAGATTCCTTGTGCTGGTCCCGTTCGCTGATGAGGCGGACAACTTCAGGGGTGTGGAACCGGGACAGCTTCTTGGTGCCGCTGATTTTGATCCACGACGCTGGAACCTTTTTCAAATCGACATTGGGAACCTCAATCAGGTACTCGATGCCCGCGACCGTGACGTACGGGACAGAACCCTTCTTGCCAAGTTTCTGCGCTGCCCCCTGCCGGTGGGCGTCGAGCTCTTGCTCCACGGCAGCGATGCCCAGCTTATGGTTAGAAATGTCATCCGTCTCCTCCGTCTCGCGGAAGAACTCGTACTTGTTGTCTTGTCGGGCGGCCTCCGGGTTGATCCTCTCGAGGAAGGTGACGACGATCTCGCCGATTTGAGGGATTGAGCAGATGGCATCGTTCAGTAGGCTGGACTGAAAGCCCGTGTCGGCTGCGGTCTTGACCTTGGCATACTCCATGGAGATTTTCTGCATGGACTGCAGGACGGCCAGCAGCTCCGGTCTGGAGCATTTACTGTAGTAGATGCGGATGAGACTCCTCTCTAGATCCGTTTTGATGTGCGTCAGGAGGCCCTCCAGTTTGTCGACTCTCCATGTTGACCGATTCTCGAAAAGCTCTTCGACTGCCGTTATGCGCTGCTCCAGAGCCTCCTGATCCAGAAGCGGACGACCGATCCATTTTCGCAAGAGCCTTTGGCCAAAACGAGTGTGGGTCTTGTCGATAGCCCACAGAAGGCTGCCCTTTCCCACATGGTCTGTCTGGTTCCTGTAGACTTCCAAGCTCTCCAATGTAGTCCCATTGATCAACATGTGTGACCTTGTCGAGAACGAGGTGAAGTATTTGGTAAGGTCAAAGATGTGCTCCAAGCCGTACTCGGCCAAGTGCGTGATCATCGCAGACAGACATATGGTCACTGGCTCCGGTAGCTTCAAGACCTTGTCCAGCAGGGCAGACGCCCGCGCATCGGAATGATCCTTCAGCTTGCCTGCATAGAATTGTGTCACGTGTGAGTAGGCTTCGGCGGCCATCGTCTTGCCTTTGGGTACTCTTTCCATCCGCGTTCGATCTCCAAAGACGTTGCTGCTTGTGCCTGACAAATGTTGAAGCAGCTTGTCGGTGGCCTTCGACAAATCCCCCACGATGAGAAACTCGCATGGCGATATATGCAGGAGCCTGGTCTCGATCTCTCGACGCATGAACCCATCCTCAAAGTTGTCGTAGATGATGTCTCCCGTGGCAGGTTGCACGGCAAGAATACCCACATCAACCTTCTCATCCGTGCCCCAGCCTTTGGCTTTGGACTCGGTGATACAGAGCAGGTAACCGCCTGGAGGTGCACCCGCGCCATCCTTATCCAATTCTCCTAACTCGTCAATGTATGTTCCCTTGGTATAGACATTCGTGAGCTTCCGGACAAAGGGGGCATTCCGGTTGTCGCCGGCCTTCTTGAGGGCTGCTGTCTCGATCTGCCGTACGACCCCGACCTTGTGGCCAGCTGCCACCAGCCGCTTAGCATGAACGGGAAGTCGGTGTACAGGAATGCTTGCAGAGGCGAATCGGTCTAGATGGGCTTCCGAAGGATCTGTGCTTACAGCGTTAGTGTTGACATGGCGACCAAAAAGAAATTGCGGATGGTTACGTACGCTCATCGTATCGGAACTTGCCGGGTATACAGACGATACTAAGCTCCTTTGCTGCGATGCGTGCATCTTCACCAAAGAACTTGAACTTGTAGCCAACTTCGACGATGAGGACGGTGTCCATGTGCTTCCTCTTGATATCCAGGAACTGGACCTCCATGGGCGTTAGTTTGCCCGTCTTGCCACCTTTCTTTTTCGTAGTCTTGGACCTGGCAGCCTCATCGTCCTCCTCCTCCGCATCTTCCGCATCACCGTCTTCCTCCAAGGCTGCAGTCTCATTGTCGATCTGAAAGTTGCGACGCTTGATCATGGCCATGCTGTCCGGGTGTCCCAGCTTCTTGACGAATTTCCGGTGCAGCTCTGCTTTGTGCCTCGCCTCGCCCACGTCTTCCACTTTATCCTCGGTTGTGCTCGCTGCCTCGGACGCCTGGGGTTCACCATATGCATACCGTTCTGTCCGAGAGCCTGTCGGGACCTTGAGGGCAGCTTCCGCCGGGCCGTCTGGCGACTTGTTGTGGATGGTGCTCCTTTCTGGGACGTGATCATCCTTTGGCTTCGTCCGCTTTGTCGAGGGAGCTGGCCCATCATTTCCATGGTCTGTGTCCTCCTCAAGAGGCCGTTTGCGAGATGGACTGCTGCCATCCGCCTTGTTGCCTCCACCGTCGCCACCTGCCTCTGCCGACCGTTTCTTGTTGAGGGACTGTGACAGGCCATTGACGGTCCTGGGCGTGAAAAAACTGGTCAGAGAAGCCTGGCGCTTCTCAGGGTTCTTAGATGGACCAGCCATGGTGTGGTGGGTGTGGTGCGGGCCACTTATGGACAATATGGTCGGCCGCTGGTGTTTTTGGTGACGTTTTGGGTCGAGGTCAATCTACGCGTGTTCAGCTGGGAACCGACGCGTCGCGGTGGAGGGATGCTTATCGATAAGGCCATCTCCACTTCATCCCGCCATGGCTCCATTGTCCCGTCCTCTAAACTTCAATATGAATTGCAGACTTTCCCCCATCTTGAGATGAGCCTCTGTTGGCCAACTGAAGAAACCGCAATGGCCATGCAATCACAGTTACACAGAGGTGAATAGACGCTTCTTTTGAGCTCCCATTGAAGGTCATGGCGCGAGACTGCGATCAATTGTCTTGCGACCAATAGCCTGCCTGTATACCAGGAACCTTCGAGGCAGCTGGCGTATTTCTGGCGTTTGTGCCAGCCTTGCTGGTGATGAAGAAACTGAAGATATGGAACTGACAACAATACCGTCCTGAGACACCCTCAGCCTGTCCTTTGTACCGCGCCCAAGTCTCTCCTTGCTTCATACAGAAGGCATCAGTGGACGAGGCACTGTTACGAGGCTGGAATGGAGACCCAACATACCCACACTTGTGCTGCTTTGGGCTCTCGTTCCTGGCAAAGACGCCGAGAGGCCAAGAAGGGGACCAGGCTGGGGATTAGGCTAAATATCGCGGATGAAAGAAGGTTCAGCAGAGAGCTTCCCGCCGCAAATGACGTCCCATTTATTTCGCCAAAGAAACGATGCCCCAGGTCGGCAAATGTGCCCCTGTTCCAGATTGAATGGCACAGGCGAACCGTTTTCCGGATCGGAGGGGTAGCATCCTCGATCAAAGTGATGTCCTATTTGTCGAACAAACTTAAGACTGCATCCCGTTTTGTGAGTTGTGACCAGGCTCAGCTATTGGCTTGCTGTCAATATCCCCTGATCCCAATTTCAATATCGGTCATGCAAGTGACGAGACATATTTCGCCGTGGCCGACATGAGGCCGACATCTCAACCGCTCTTACAACACCACCATACCCAACTTCTTCGTAGCATCCTGAAATCTCCCCATATATTGGACAGCGCTGATCTCGGAGAGCGGCTCGACCTAGCAAAACACACAAAACTCGTGGTGTCATGGTTGGACAGGTAGATGGCTTTACAAGTACACCCTCCTTCAGAACAGCCGTCTCCTCCTCTGAATGGGGACAGGCCCCACGTCGATCTGTTGCACTCAATCAAGTTGAAGCTTATCCTTATTCTCCCAGCGTCGACATGAGACCATCCTGACAGGGCCACTTATTTCTGCCCAGCTGTCTGTCCACTGCAGCCTGCCTCGCGCGGCTGCGATAATCGCATTTAGCCTGCTGCTGCGCCGTCGATCCTTGTTCCTCTCCTTTTTGGGAGGAAAACGGCCAGCTTGGTCAGAGGGCTGATCCTACTCCATACTGGGCGAGTCTGCCGGGCCGGATGCCCGAGCACACGCAGGGTTGCAACCTTCGCCCCCTGTGATTGCTGTTGTTATATATGCTGAATGAGATACCCTTCCTCCCATAGCATGAATATGTGTCGTTCAGCCAGCCCCATTCTACTTTCCTCCCGGAATAGAAACTGACAACCAGTGCTACGCATAACCCTATTCGTGCCATTTACTCTCTCTTGTCCTCCAGCATGGGTCTCTTCAAGAGGTCGGCACCCAGGAAGGGCGTCGTTGTCGCTGCGCAGGAGGAGGCGCCTCGATTTGAAAGGGTGAGCTGGACCAAAGACCCAGGCCTGAGGAAGCTATACTGGCATGCGTTCGTCCTTTGTGTTGCTTCGGCTACGACTGGCTACGATGGCATGTTCTTCAACAGCGTGCAAAACTTTGACAGCTGGAAGAGTGTAAGTCATGGACATTTATATATATGTATACACACACAATATATTGGACGACGATCTAGACTCTCTTGATGCGAAATATTTGGTTCTCGATTCTGTTGACACTGGGTTATTATCAGAAATTCGGCGACCCCCAAGGGTCCATGCTAGGACTTCTCGGTGCTCTTTACCAGATCGGCAGCGTCTCATCCATCGCCATCGTCCCTTTCATCACGGATCACTTTGGACGAAAGGTACCCATCGTGATCGGCTGTACCATCATGGTCGGTGGTGCCGTCATGCAAGGCGCGGGAAGCACGCTCGGCGTCTTCATGGGCGGTCGATTCTTGCTCGGGTTTGGGAACTCGTTCTCGCAGCTGTCGTCGCCCATGCTGCTCACCGAGATCTGCCACCCCCAACATAGAGCCCGGCTGACGACCGTCTACAACTGTCTGTGGAACGTGGGCGCTCTATTCGTCTCGTGGCTCGCATTCGGCACGGACTACCTCTTCGACGACTGGTCGTGGAGGATCCCTGCCCTGCTCCAGGCGTTCCCCTCCATCATCCAGCTCACCTTCATCTGGTTCGTTCCCGAGTCGCCCCGCTACCTGATCGCCAAGGACAGAGCCGAAGATGCCCTCCAGATCCTCGGAAGATACCATGCCAATGGCAACACGCAGCACCCGACCGTCCAGTTCGAGTACCTCGAGATCAAGGAGACCATCGCCATGGAGCTCGAGGCCAAGAAGCGGAGCAGCTATCTCGACTTCCTCAGGACAAAGGGCAACCGGTTCCGACTGGCTGTCCTGATCTCCCTCGGTGTGTTCTCGCAGTGGTCAGGTAACGCCATCATCTCCAACTACTCCAGCATTCTCTACAGCACCGCCGGTGTCGAGGGCTCCACCCAGAAGCTCGGCCTGTCCGCCGGCCAGACCACGCTCGCCCTCATCGTCTCCGTCACCATGGCCATGTTTGTCGACAAAGTCGGTCGTCGTCCCACGTTCCTCATCTCCACAACAGGCATGGTCGCCACGCTCGCCGTCTGGACCCTGACCTCGGGCCTGGCCGAGGACCACGGCGCCACCAAGGCCAGCAACGCCATGATCGTCTTTATCTGGATCTTTGGCATCTTCTACTCTGTCGCCTGGTCCGGTCTGCTGGTCGGCTATGCCATCGAGGTCCTGCCCTACACGCTCCGTGCCAAGGGTCTCATGATCATGAATCTCTGCGTGCAGATCGCCCTAACTCTGAATACTTATGCCAACCCTGTCGCCTTTGTATACTTTGCCCCGCATACCTGGAAGTTCTACCTCATCTACACCGTAAGTCAAGAGTGCTAGCAAACAGCAATTCTCAAAGTCCTTGTCTTGTCCAACCTGGCTAATAATATGGTTGTTACAGTGCTGGGTCGGAGTCGAGCTTGCGTTCGTCTACTTCATGTATGTCGAGACAAAGGGACCAACCCTCGAGGAGCTGGCCAAAATCATCGACGGAGACGATGCCCAGGTGGCGCACTTGGACCTGAAGCAGGTAGAGCAGGAGACTGATGTCGCCTCTCACGAGGAGTATTTGACGGGGAAGTCGTAGAAAATTGTGGGAAGAGTTTGGGAACAACAAAGATAGGAAACACATCCTTGACAGGTGATTTATGTCTTCATGAGACTGCGTATCAGCACGTATATGTTGATTTCAATTTCATATTCCAACATAGAGTTTGTTATCTAACTGAGGCACAGCATTCTGGTACTACAATAAATGGGCTCAAATTGAATCTCTGTTGGAAAATTCATTTTTCAAAAAACGAATATGACAAAAGAAAGCCAAGTGCCCGTCAAGTTTGCAACCTGGTCCTCTACGCCCTGCGACACGCCATCCCTTGATGGTCATGCCAGCCTTTTCAGCTTGCAGCGCGTTCCTTACGCGACGACCCTATTTTCGCCCAGGCCAGTATCAGACCTGAGAAGCCGCAGGATGTTTGATATGACCACGGTCTCTGCAAGTTCGAACCTGGGGCGCTGGCACAACTTGGCAACTTGCCTGGGGACCGTAAAGTGCCTTAGCAGGAACTGCTTGTGCTATGTGTAGGAGAGAATAGATAGTTGAGCTAAGTGAGTATCCAATTTGTGCTGAGGTTGAGATAAGCGCATCTGTGATAACTTATATAGACAAGTCCATCTGAGATGGGATGACCGATGGATTAACAGGCTGCAGCGGTCCCTGCTGACTTGTATCTGAAAATAAATTTCACGTAAAGTTCCCGTGCCGGTGTTGAGCATTACGAGAATGGCAGCCCATGCCCACCATGTCTGGAACCTCAAAAACACACCCTGTCCAGCCACAAAGGGGGCCTCTGCTTCACACACACACAAAAGAAAATTCTGCAACTCGTCCTCTGACACGAGAAACATAGAAAAAAAAAAACACAAGACATCAACAAATTGAACAATATTGACGGTGCAAGCCTAGTATCTGGCAACATGCGGGAACGTTGTGCCCCGAGCGAGATGGTGTTTTTCGATCGAGGATAATACAACACGTCTCCGGCAGCGTGTTCAATCAACGCGACGCACGGACATGGTAGGTTCTGCGGGTTGGTAGGTGCAAAGAGACAAACATCAACTTCGATTGGCGCGCCGTGATTACGTCTGCAACATCTAGCTTCTATATATAGGACCATGCCAAATATATAGTCAGGATATCTCTCCTGATTACCTCCAGGTTCTCCCAGGAACATCGATACTCTCTAGGCCAAAAAGTCTCGACGCCCGATGTATTGGCATACACTTGAACAGTGTTAGTTCTCTAATTGCATCACCAAAGAAAAGCTCCCAGCATCGAGAAATCTCAACATAGGAGTTTGCTCAAGGTGTTTGACGGCGATACGGGATATGAGCTCCCACGACTGGCCTAGAAGAGAAAACGTTGGATCAAAAGTTATCATCACACTACCTAGGTATTGCATAAGGAAGGTGCTTGACTATTGGATCTGCACTAAATTTTCCGAGTAGCTGGAAAGTGAGGATAAAACAGCCTTCGCCGAATAGCACGCCAAAGGGCTTAAGGTGGAATACTCTGGTTTCGCGCATATCAATATAGGAAGTATGCCGCAAGAAGATGCTCTGCTTCCTTTCTTTATAAATATATTCCCCCCCAGTTATAATAAGGATAATAGCTGCTCTATCAAATTGAATTTTGTTTCTTCCCAAAGTGAAAAACGCCTGCTATAGTATATTTTCTCCCCTAAGGAATAAGAAAATACTAATGCTAGTATTCTATATATAAAGCATACTCGATAGCTTTATCGAGATATTTGAGCAGATCCAGGGCGGATCTGAAATTTCTCGGGAACTAGCTCTATAAATATATAACCAATTATAAGAAATGCAGATAGGATAACCAAATCTGGTTCCCTATTTATTTAATCTATCTCGGATTATAAGCTAGTAATATCAGATTTATTATTATTAGCGAAAATCCTTTTAATAGCTTTTATATAATATTAAGCTATCATGTAATGAGCACTGCAGTAATCCTAAGATTCCTAAAGTACCGATGGGTTTATGCTTTGAATGTAACAAGAACAATTGAGTGGTAACTGTTGGATATGGAAATATAATAATAACGCTGTAGGGCTCACTGCCTTTTGTAATGATCCAGTACTATACACAAGTATATAATACCTCACAAAGGGGTTTATGCTTTTAAGTAACAAGGGTAGTAGAGGTTGTCTGACTTGTACGGAAACACAATCAATAAGTAAAGATCATTTGCCTTTGGGGCTATTGAGTTCACAGAGAAAACAATACTTAGATTGACGACTGAAGAACTATAAGAAACTATCCATCTGAAGGCCGGATATCCCATCCTTATATAACCCGTTCTTCAGTCCTGGATCACCTGGATATGTTATATCCAACATATCCATAACCCTAACCCTGGTTATGTAAGCATTTTGTGACAGCAGATGTTGGATCTGTGTCCATGTGTTCCGAGCTCCACTGAGTCGGCCTGTTCCAGTGACCTTCCGTCTTCTTAGGGTCATAACACCTTTGAGGCTATCAATTGAGGGTTCAAGTGATACTTAGATTGACGACTGAAGAGCTATAAGAAACTATTTATTGTCCAGAGATATCCTATCCTTATATATTCAGCTCTTCAGTAGGATCGGTTGGATCGCTTCACTATCCAGTCGATCCAGGATCTTCTGGATCGCTTCGCGATCCTAGCGATCCATAACCCTAACCCTGATTATATAATCCTTGTCATATATTGACTTCGTGGGTGAGTGTTGGGTTTCCCGCGCCGAAGGGTCTACTTCGGGTCCCCTTGGTGCTGTGCCGCATTCTTGTCGTGACCTGCATGTTGGATGGGTCATAACATTGTTACATTCAAAGCATAAACCCATCGGTACTTTAGGAATCTAAGGATTACTGCAGTGCTCATTACATCAGGAGATAAGGATATTATCAGCTTTTCTATACCGGGATTTCAATTCTTTATTACTAAAAGTCCCCTAAAGTCGACAGTTTACTTTAAATATCCTATAGAGGTTTCCTATACTCTATCCTCTTCAAGAAAGCTGCTATTTATGCTGCTCTTCGTTATATCTAAATCTATATATAGCATTATTCTGTAGAAAATATATAGATTTAGTAAATATTAGCAGATCGGTGCAATCGATATTGCGCTAATAGCTACCAAAAATATAACCCCGGAGGAAAGATATAATAGAAATATAATCGAAAGAAAATAATAATTGCAAGCAGTCGCCTATTAGGATGCCTTAAAGAAATTGGCCGAGATATAAAGTAAGCCCGCTGCAATATTTATATTCTACCTTAGAAAGCGGAAACCTCCTTTTCGCCAAATCAATATTTCCTAAGTTTAGTCGAGAGTATAGGGCTTTGAAAAACAGAGGAAAGGAGAATAAACTAGAGTAAATAGTATTCTGAATATCAAAGCGCGAAGAAAGATATATATGGGCCTTAGATATATTAACGCAGTCTAATAATATCCAAAATGCATCTATGCAAGCCTAGTTTTAGATGTGGTAGTCGTAGCCGAGGTTTATTACGTATTATCTAGGCTAAAGCGGCTCTGTTGGCTGGGCTTGCTCTTACGTACGAACTGGTGAGAAATCGTGGTGTTGATTGCTCTATTTCGTATATCGTATGTGTTCTCTCTCTGTTGTTGAGGACTAGCTATCGTCGTCCTGGCACACGTACAAAAGGGGTTGGCCTTCGGCGCACGGACCACCATGTGGTCCGTGCCCTTTGTGCCAGGCACGTTCAACACCATATACTTTCCACAGGCTCCGACCTTCAGCCTATCCACGAAATTATTAAATAGAGCTACTGTTGCCCCGTACTCGATATCTTCTCTGCAATCTGATATCTACTGACCCCAGCGCACAACTACCATGCTGAGGTGGTCTGTGCGCTTCTTACTACATCTCACAAGATAGCCGCACTCTTCCACTACAGATGGGCCAAGCAAGACAAGACCGAGTGCCGCCAGTCATATTTTAGCTGTCTTCCTCTTGATAAGCTTCCCTTGATTCCTTGTTCTTCATCATGCAGGTGACCCTCTCGGCTAGCTTCGTATTGTTTCAAGGGCTTCTGAAACTTTCTTCAGCCTCCATCATACTGGCAAAGGGTGCCCCTTGAGCTCAATTATTTTCGAAGAGAGCGTAGCAGTTCTCCTACTTGTGGTCAGTAAAGTCACGCTCAAGAAGTGAGTATTGGGGTCTTACTCTCTGTAGTTGATCTCTTGGCTCTTGTCTTTTAGGCCTTTGCCTCTATTGTTTAGTTCAGTCTCATCTCTGGCTTCTCCGTTAAAGGTTGCAGCAAACGTACTCTTCGTAATATCCTTCTTTTCTGTTAGGAAAGTTTCCTGGTCCGTATTTCATAGCCAACTTCGTTGCAAGTACAAGACAGGGTAGCTCCAGACATATTTATCTTGAAAACGCAAGCGATATGAGTTATGGACCTAAGACAAGCTCTTCTTCGAATTGCTGGTCTTTCGGGAGAGCAAGATGCTCTCATTCCTCCCTAACTCGCAACAGTGTGACTCACTGGCCCTCGCACACTTTGAGACCAAGCAACTGGGTGCCTGAGGCCTTAGGTCGAGTGACACAATGGGGTCCTGAAGGAGGTTTTTGATTGGACAAAATGATGGGTTACGTGTGGCAAATGGAGGGATTAGAAACTGGCATACTCGACACCGACACGGATATTTCAGAGAGTACTCTACTCTTTACAGACTCTTTTCCTGTCCAATCTAATACAAACACTTCAATCTGCTTCTCATCATCTTTAGGATCATAATACTGGTACACACCAAAGAAATCGTCGCGATTTAGTGGAAGGAAAAGCCTCCATTGGCTGTTACAAAAGACACAAAAATCGACCCTAACACTGAAAAGCTCACGAATACTGCGAAAGAAAACCACTCATGATGGCACTATACGCGCAGACAAAAACAACCTGACGCCCCTCATTCGTCTCAACCATACGAGCCAGAACACTGACGAGGAAACACATCACCAGTACTACTACCGTCCTGACACTATGGCTGGAATCGAAGTACGACAGCACGGCCAAGGGTAGCACAAGGAAAACACAGATCACCAGAAGCAAGATGACCCCGACCACCGATGACAGGACTTCATCCTCGTACCGTAGAAATCGAAGATCCTGGGTGTGGGGGCTGTTGGACCGGAATGGGCACTATTGAATATGCCTTTTTTTCAGGATCGGCGTTGTACACAAAGAAGGAAAAGAGAAAAAAAAAAAAAAGACGTTGACCTAAACTCTAAATGAAACAAATTACTTACGAGGAGTATGCTACCCAGCCTCGTCACTGGCATAAAGACCTTCACAAGTCTCTCGATGGGGCCTCTCGTTGGCGCCAGTGACCAAAACTCATGAGCTTCTTTGTCCTTATACATGTCAAGTTGGCCAGCAGAGCGCTCACCAAGCCACAGCCGCAGCTGATCAAGGCTGGAGTCTTCTGGAGTCTCGCTGTAACTGACTATCTTCTTTGCACGCAGCATCTCAGCATCTATAAGTAGACCACGAGGGAATCAGCCTTGTTTCTCAGGTTTGGTAATGGCAGCGTGGATCCTTATACGCATATTGAATTGATTAATTACCGTATTGTGCTATGCTTTCTCCGAGCTTCGACATCAACTCCGCCCACTTTGTATTTGCTTCAATTGTGGATCCAATTGATTTCGGCTCGAGTTCGTTACCCGCCAGGAAGTCTTTGGCGAAGTCTTGGAGATTCTTGCTTTGTAGCACTATCTCATTGGCTTGATACTCAAGCACCAGACCCCGTTCGATGGCGAAGCCAGGGTAGAAGGTAAAGCGACGATCGTAGTCTTTGACGCGAGCGAGGCCATGGGGCCCAGAACCTTGCTCTGAAGTGTGACTTAATTAGCAGGTATTTTGTACCTCCCAACGATGAATAACCAAGTGCTCACCTAGAGCAACGTTCTGTGCCGTGTTGGATGATGATGTGGAGCCGCGAGGCTGGCCTAGTGCCCCAAAGCCTCGGGGGTTTTCAGAACCTCCTCCAGAGCTGCAGAGGTTCTCACCTCTCTCAACTGCACTGAGCCCCGTAAAATTTGCTGACATTTTTTGTGTTAGTAAAGACAAGAGCCTGATTGCGGCACAGCAGAGTAGTTCGTCTGGAAGGGAGTGGATCCTGAGGTCCTCATAATTATATCCTGGTCCTTGGGCACCCTTGGCGTGTTGCTGTGAGGCTCTGCCAAAAGGCATCTTTGACGAGCAGACGTGGTTGGGAGCCACCATTATTGCCCAATTTGAGCCTGACAGTAATGTTTTGCTGGCCAGGTGGGAGTGGTGATTTGGCATTATGCTACAAAATCAGAAGGATAAGGCTGCTACGACTTTGCCGATTAGGCACGAATTTCTTGTCCTACACACCTTCATATCCGCAAGTGGTTTAGCTTGCTCTGCAGGTAATGTTCATTATTCCACACAGAACAGGGTGGTGATAGAAACTCGGGAATGGTATTGTATCAACTGAGAGATTAGAGTAATTCAAAATAATCAGAGACCAGTCAAAAAGTCGTGTTTATCTTGGTTGGGCCACAAC
Organism: Cryphonectria naterciae; assembly: GCA_014850475.1. NCBI lineage: Eukaryota > Fungi > Ascomycota > Sordariomycetes > Diaporthales > Cryphonectriaceae > Cryphonectria > Cryphonectria naterciae. The sequence continues at coordinate 167,886 of JACWST010000042.1, read as the reverse complement.
ACATTGCTCTTGGACCGTAATGCTTGGTGTTGATCTCCAGTTTCATCTACCGCAGATCATGAGAAATAGGCCCCATCCCGTCAACTTTTCCAGCAGTGCAACCTAGCTAGCCGACCAATGCTGACAAAACCCCGATCATTGAGCGGCTATGGATGAAGAAGCGGAAAACAGCTCGTCAACACGGTCAAGATAATACACGTTGGCTGTAGAGGAGCGATAACATGACCGATATCAAATAATTATAGTATAAATATTGGCATCCGAGACTTGTGCTCGAGAAGTATTTTTATTTGTTCTGTTGTTTGATTTAACGCCCCGAGAACGAAATGTGCAGCTAATCGCTCATAGAACTTCAGAGGTATGGGGCGCGCTGAGCTAGGTGGAGATTATGTACTTATCCATACATACTACATACATGAACCACCACCCATCCAGCGGCTCGTAGTCCGAAGATGGTGACAGAGAGCCGCCAGGTCGGTCCCTCTCTCGCCTCCATATGCGAGCTGATACTAGGAAAACCAAGGAAAAGAGGATACCCTCAAATGTCGTAAGGCCTAAGCTGAGTGTCGAATCGCTAGTAGGCGAGCATAAGAGCCGCAGAGGGGTGGGGGTGGGGGGGGGTATAATCTTTTCCCTTTCGTCTTCTTCCCCCTTATCCTCTAAGACACCTTCATGGCCGGCCCCCTCGTCAAATAGCAATAGACATGAGACCTTTGCCTGCTTGCTTAGGGCCAAAAGATGTCTAACGAGGCATGAAAGTTGTTGAAAGAGTGCTGAGCACAGTCCCGTGCAGATTCTTTGAAACGTATAAATGTTAAATTAATTGCGTAGAATATGTGCGCTTAGTTGTGTGTCTGGGAGACGTGTATGCTCCCTGTCTCTTGGTCAGCCAAGTTTTGTGTTGTGGTCTGTCTATATAATGGTAGCTCACCAAGAGTCATTACTTATTTCAGGCTCTTCCCTGGGCGTGGCTTTGGTTTTGGGAGTGGTTGTATCACGAGTGTCCCGTGCCCCTTCTTCTTTGAGAGCACAAAGTCCTCATGATGCCAGTGTTGAGAATTTAGGACAGGGGTTTCAGTGCTGTGGTACATTTCTGGCGGCCTGAAGGTGATGCGAGCAAAGAGTTCTTTTGTGGAGTGCAAAAGGGTAAGATGAGACAGGGTGAAGCTTCTCGTGTTAAGTTGACCAAGTAGGAAAAACAAGTGCCATGAGCTGAGCAAGGAGCGCTTGGGAATTTGTACATATTGAAGGGTCTGTAACCAAGCAGCAAAATGAAAGCTGGGCGCAGAGACGGGGTTAGTCGTAGAGACGTCGATAGGTCAAACCACAAATTATGGGTATCTCGTCTCTCGTGACACCCAAATAGAATAAACCTAGATAATTGAAATAATGAAATTACTCACAACACACGCAAGACGGGCATGGGTTGCCCTTGGATCGTGAGCGAAGGGGGTGATATCATTTGTGGCTGAGGACTGTGGATACTGGGGCAAGACACCATAATCACCAAATTAGAGTCTGATCATGGACGTTTCTCAAATAAGATCGTTCCCGTCTACTTCTTAGGCAGCCTTCGGCGAAATAAGGGGGCACGGTAGAGAATGATTCTTGTTGATAACGCGCGCATGGTGGCGTCCGTTGCAAGCACAGTCTCAAGACTAACTAACATCCGCTTAGCACAGACTTTTCGACTCACAAAGAGTCAACTAGCACTGGTCTCATGTATATGTAAATAGGTTATACGATTTATTATCTAATACCATAGATTTGACTGAGCAATGAAAGCTAATTGTCTTATTGTTTCCGTGCCTGAGAAATCACTACTTGGGTGGCAACTTTCAGATTTGGACACTTTTTCACTATCCCACACCTGACAAAGCTATCCGCCTCGCGACAGCCCCTCACATCCATGCAGAAGGGACTGTAATATTCAAGGGGTGTATGTGTGTGGATACAGAGAGCGGGGCGATACAGATCGAAACTCATGAGTTGACACTGCCTACGTAGTGGCACCTTTGCCAGAGCCACTTTGCGGGTCCTTACGCCCTCTCAAAGGTGCTGTACCTTTTTAAGAAGTAGATTCCTTGGTCATTCCTTCATAGAAATCGGGCGTTGTACGACGGCTTCTTGTGTTGGTTGACGTCTGCAAAATTCTTCTCTAAGTCTTCGAGAATTTGCCGGTGTGTGGATCGGAACAGACCGAAGCTTCAAGACTTCGATTGTACGACTGCCTGGAGAGTAATCTTACCAGTCTTGATGTAACCCGGCGGCAAATCTCGGAAACTAGAAACTGGGAGACAACTGCCACTAATAAGAAGTGTAATAATGACCCCAAAGAGAATGGCCGGCTATTTAGTATGCAGCACATGACTCGGCTGCTCAGCTGTGCTGTGTGCTTCTTTACGCAGCAGTACTGTCTTCATCGAATAGCTGTAGTATAAATCAGTAGGAGATCTTTGAATAATACATCATGGGCTCATGTGGGACCGAGCATATTAGCGTTCACAGGCTGACATGACAATGATATCATTAGAAGCCGGGACTGACCCTTTATGTACGACATCATTCAGGCATGAGCAGTATAAACGAGCACTATGTACTGGCTGTTTTTTTGCAGTACTTAAGTATGTAGTCTGTCACGATCTATGGATGTATAAATAAACATAAAATAAACAGCAATGCTTAGTCGGGCTGTGTAGTAATAAGTCCCATCATAGTGGAGTAGGCTTACCTACGTTAGCTCCACAGTAGTATTTCAAGCAAGGAGGGGCTTCCATAAAAATGAGAGGTTGGAATACGCGAGGTATTTTGAAGGCGGCCTGGTCCATGGATTCTAGGTTGCTGCGCCAAACTATTCGCTACCGACGTGTTTACCAAGACGCCGCCAAGCGAGGTGATGGCGACCGCACACATAGCGACGAGCGGGCAGCGTAGGATGCTGTGTAACAAGCGAGAAGGAGGTAGTAGTATGTATTGCCACTATGAATGAGGGCCCACACGGCACAAGTAGAAATTAGTTACCAGCTCACCGACTCTGCAGCCAGGTCTAACATCACGTCTCCTGGCTTGCTTCGGGTACCAGGCCTTGGCCATCAGCCCCGAAGCAAGGCGCCCATTTCTTGGAGCTCCGTTTCCCATATTCCCGCTCAGACTCCAGTCTTTTACCCTCCTTGTCGTGCGTTCGGATGCGCCGAGACAAAGGTAGCGGTACTAAGGGGTCCCTTTCCCTCGAGACAACCTCAAACGCTCTGAGGTCGGCCAGGAACCGACGTAGCCTGAGACCAGTCTTGTTACGGATCCAAGCATCGAGGTCTTCGTCGCAGGCAGCACAGATCGCCATTTTTAAGCCAAAAAGAATGTCCCTGTCGTTTATCTCACCATCAGAGCCCTCCACAGCATCCGAAGACGCAGTTCCCGTTGCCTGCGCTGCAACAAAAGTCGGGTGCTGCGAGCGAGGTGTGCTTGACGGTTTCGAGCTTGCTGCTCTCAGATCCGCGTGCCCTGGTGTCGTCGCGGTATTGAGAGCCGCTACTCGGGGGCCTTCTAGGTGCTGCTTCCTCTCGTATTGTCTTCTCTCCTCCATGGCATCCAGTTTCGTAATGACTGCATCCAACGCTTTTTCAAAGGAAGAAGATGACCCCGGAAGAGTGATTTGCAATTGTGGCGCTGAGTCTACTTCCGGTGGCACTTCATTTTGCTTGGAGATTACCTGCTTGACCTGCTCTGGACTTATCTCAGATTTCTCTTGAATAGTCGTGGGTGCACGGTGGGAAGGTTGGGCGGTCGACCTGCGCCGGAGACCCGTTGCCTTGTGGTGTTTGTTGTATGATAATCGCCCTGCCTGCTGGCGAGAGCCTGCCTGGGATCTATCTCGCTTCGGACGGAGGTCTTTGGGCGGTGTTACCGGCTTCTTTTCCTTTCCAGGCGGAGATCGTGGACTCCTGCGCGGCTCTTGCGGAAAGTCTTCGTGATTCGTCCGAGACTGAACAGATACAGAGCCTTTGGCTAGGGCTGCTCGCTCGTCGCCAGACAAGATTGGCAACTCGTCTCGACGTGGGAGAGATGGGCAGTGGTCGTGTATTAGCACTCCAGCTGTGGGCCAGTCAGCCGTATTTTCCATGCGACGACGCCCGCTCCTTGCAGGGATGGGCCGGCGCTCAATCGAGGGCTTTCTGGGCAAAGGCTTGTCCGTGAGAGTGCTTCTTGCACTGGAGACAGGTGACGGTGATGACGTGTTCTGTAGGTCGGGCTGCTCCTGTGGCGTTTTAGAGTTGGGAGCATCGAAGTACGAGTCCAGTCGTCCCAATTTGTCTTCTAGTGTTAAGAAGGGCTCGGCCGGCGTAGGGAGCGAAGGATGAATGTGGTCTTGCGAGAATTTGCGATCGCTATGAGTCCTTGAAGTAGGTGGCCGTAGCTCCTTGCGGAAACACGGAAGGAAAGACCTGGGGACGGGCCCTGATCCTGAAATTGAGGCTTGGGGCTTAGGTTGCGGGCTCGACGGTCCACCTTCTTCTTTGTCGGGTACTTTTGGAGGTGCTGTTTCTTGAGAGGCTGATTCCTGCTCCGACGGTGTCACGTTACTGCCATCAACCTGCATGAATGCCATTTTCGCATCTCCCACCTTGTTGATGCAAGTCGGCCCCGACTCTTGAATCCTGGGCATTTGCTCACGAGATGTGACGGCCAGTCCGGCAGCTTTGAATTGTCTGTGGTAGGGGAGAAGGTCGATGAGCGTGTCTATGGTCGTTGGAGACTCTGAAACGGTGGGCGTGGAGGGAGGCATTTTCGCCGGGCCACCAGTATTGGACGCCATGGAGTACCTCTCCAGCTCCTTTGTGAATCGAGACAGGGATCGGCTTTGATGATGTGTCGATGGTGACGAATCTGGGTCTGCACGAGACTTAGCCTTTGTTGTCGCTGAAATGCGGGAGAGTCGATCCTGCTGTGACAGTGGCCTCCGAAGGGATTCCTCAAGGAGGGAATCCGGGATGGCCGACGGCCGCTGGTCTTTCTGAGGTCGTGGAGATGTCTGTTGGCGCTGCGGCATCCCTGAGGGGCCTAGTTCGGGAGCATCCTGTTGGTTCGCGCTCCTCCGGCTTGGAGGCGCGCGAACTATATATCTGCCGTGTCTTCTGGTATTCGGAGGCGGAATATCGAAAGATTCCATAGCGCTGCCATCTAGGGATCCGACGTGGGCATACTCGTCTTTACGCTGCGCCCTTAGTACTAGAGATCTTCGTGTTAGGACGATTCATGAGTAGCACCCTAGGTTAGCTGAGGAACGCACCGCGAGAACTAGAGCCTTCAGGAACCTGCATCAGAGAATACTGGGCATCTTGGCCCTCAGTAGCTGGCTTGATAAAATTGACATGGCGTTTAGGGTCAGAAATCTGTTGAATAGATGCGTTTCCCCGCTGTAATACCGCTCGGCGTGCTGGAGGAAACGGCGCAACATCCCGCCGCCGAGGTGTTTGCGAAGGAACCCAGCTCATGCACACTCCTGTATTCGAAGAAGAGTTGGGCACATGTATCGAAGTCCGAGTTGTCGACGGATGCAGGACTGACGATGTCGGGGACCGCTGAAACGACACTCTGACCTTGCTATTTCTGTTGTTGACACGGCGCCGTTTGCCGACCAGTGCTTGATGAGCTCGACGTAGTTTGGACATGCGTGGACTTAGGGGTCTCTTGAGGGCATCCTCGGCTATTCTGTTGGGTGGGCAGATAGGGGAATGGACAGGGGCGAGTCGTTCAGCAGAGGCATTTGGGGCGAGTCTGATGTTGGGCCGACCTCGCGGGCTTCCTCTCCATGATAAGTTGAATGCAGGCATCGTCCATACTCCAAAAAGGGTTCGAAATGCGTAAAGCGATCTGTGGGGATAACTACCAATGTTGTGAGGAATCAGGAGGGACTAGGGCGTATAGAAACGGGTGAAGTCGAGAGGAATGGAAGCTGGGCTTCATTGTTGTGAGGGCCAGAGAGACCCGCACTGAGCCTTCCCAGCCTAGATGAGAAATGCGGTGACGGTGACCAGCTTCGTAGAAGCAGGTGCGTCCAGGCAGCACCGGACATTCTCATCGAACGTCCTTGATTCCCGGTGCTGAGTAGGTCTCCAGTTGCCTCCGCCCCTTCCTCAGGAGAAATTCAATGGCAGCAAAATCTCGCTTCTCGATCGCTATGTTCTTGTCGAACTCGGCTCTACAACCTGGTCAGCTCTAGACCGACCTTGTAGGTCTTCTGAAGTTAGCTGGACCAACCTAGCAAAGGCCTCGAAGTGCTTGCGAGTTGCCTGTAGGGGGTGTCAGCGGTAAGTGAGCAGCAGCAGGACAAGAGAGGAGGGTCTCACTCACCTCTGGCTTCTTGCGTGCTTCTCGAAGGCAACCGCGGTACAATACCAACACTTCTTTCTGCAACCCCGAGAGACGTGACATTTTGAATGTTTCTCTCTACTGCGGAACAAATGCGATGGAATTTGTCTGGCACTCTCGACTCTAGCTTTCTTCTTCGGTGGGAGATGACTTGGATGAGGTTGAAGTTAAGTTCTGATGTGAAGAAGTTTTCGGGATAATTAGGCCTCCCCGTAGACCCCTGTAGACATCCCTGTACCTTTACCGAGTAACCCCCCCCCCCCCCCAATCCCCCCAAATCCCCTCCAAAGCCTGGGAAAAACAGCGACTGATTAAAAGGACAATCATAGACGAGCAAAAACAAAAATGCATTTTGATATCAATCCTAGTTTCAAGCACTCCTCAGAATGATTTCTTATTGATCACAACATCAGATTGGGCATTGTTTCTGTCGATCCCTTGAAGTTGCCAAATGCTCATTGGGCCTATTTTAATGTGAAAAAATCTACCACAACCCCTAAATCCTGACTGTATGTAAAAAAAACATAGCACCTATTTTGACATAGATAAGTTAAAGACTGTGTTGAAAGTATAAAAGCCAATATGCTATAGCTATTTTCTGTCTCATTAGGAAGTATGTACAGCCCCAAACATTCTATCAAGATCAATGCAGGCAAAAATACTCTTTGGGTCTTGAGACTTTCAGGTCACAATTTAAGAAAGTAAACTGATTGTAATATTGATTACTTAGTTAAGTAGGGTCTTGATAAAACACTGGGGCAGAAGCATGCACTCATAAGCATGAGAGATTGCATGAATGTAGGAATTGTTTACGAGTACTTCCAATTCGTACTGGATGGCAGACTGCTTGAAGAAAGAAAACAATAGCAAGAGTCGGGACATCGTCTTCATTACTTGTACATACATTGCTGGAGGGTAAGGCATTATCTAAGTAGGTACCTTCATATACTGAAAGGTACTTGTCTATGGGCTGACAATCCATTTGTTACTTGACGTGAAAAAGGAGGCTGCCAGGGTTTTATTAGGACTAAAGCTCAACAACAGCACTTGAGAGTGCAATTCAATGCTATTGTAAGAAAGGTCACTGAACAATTTTTCATAACCCGTGTTTGTACAGAATTCACCGATATCACCAGTGTGGCCTCTTTCAGAGCTGTTGTGGGCCCCGAAGGTGAGTATTGGCCTAAGAGATGGGCACTGAGGGCATGTGAATATCATTGTCACTCCATATTAAACAGACACTTCCAGGTGAGCATCCCAAGTGAAGGTGAGTGAGTCTATTCAAGCTTACATTGCAATCAAATTAGTAGTATTTGTGTCAATACTAGTGGAGGCGCAGCCAACTATATAACGATGCTCGGTTTCCGGCCCATCCAGCTCAATTCGACATTTTCTTTCTTCACCAAACTTATCAGATCCAGAATCGAGCAACACCTTCTTGACTCCTTGTTTGCAACAACAACATCCACAGACATCCATCATTCTCTTTTGTTCATTCTGAATCAAGCAAGAACACAACCAGGATCTCACCATGGCTCCCAGCTTCTTCGAGATCATCACGATCGTCATCTACGGTGGCCTTCTGGCCCACGCGGTACGTATTCATACACCATCTAGAGACGCAGGACAACCAAGATCCTCAGGCTGACCAGACTATAGGCTCCTTCCATGGCCCTTGGCCGTGATGTTCTCGTTACTGGCAACAAGACCTACGGCATTGTTGACATCAACTGGAACGTCCTGATCAACAATACCGATGTCCCCTAGTAAGCCCCTCCGTCCCCTTCTCCTGACCTTCAAGACTCCCCCCTGCCATCGATAATAACAGACAGCTAACACATCACTACAGCAACCTCTCCGTGACCGGTACCATCCAGGATGTCTTCGCCAACCTCCAGCGGGCCGACCCCGACACCGCCACCGCCATTCAGGAGCGCATCGAGGCCAAGATGAACACCACGCAGTCTGTGGCTGACATAAACCTCTCTTCCCCCGCCGCCGAGATGAACGACGTCCCCACCAGCTACAACTGCAACGTCCCCGGCTGGAGCCAGTGCTCCATCAGCTCCGTCTTCACCGGCATGTACTACCTCGACGGAATCAGCGGCCACCCCACCAACGGCCCCGGACCTGGAAACTGCGGACGCGTCTCCTGCTCCTACGATGCCGCCATTTGGTGGTGCAATGATGTGAGTATATTTTCCTTGTGCCTTGTTCTTCCCCCCTCCCCCCCCCCCCTCTTGTGTTTGATCCCCAATTGTGAAAGTGAGGGCTGATCAAAGATGAAAAATCGTAGAACTCGGTCACCAAGACCCTCGACCACTTTGGCATGATCTCTGGAGGTGTCGCTGATGTCCTCAAGCACTGTGAGAACTCCTTGACGAGCAAGGTGATGGGCCAGCAGTTCTTTGACGACGGATGGAACGTCATCGTCCGCGAGCAGTCCTGCTAGATGGACTTCCAGCGGCCAGCGTGAGTCTCCTTTCTTCACGGGCTTCGTTACCGGTGCCTCCAGACACTCTCTACTAAGCCTTGATACACGAGAGACGTGGCGCATTGGAGGTTTGTGGCTAGGACTCATCTGGCGCTGAACCTACTGGTGACTGGGGATGATTACGAACGGAGAGTGTGGAAATGGGTATTACCAGCTTTGCAGACTGATGTCGATAGGTCTGACTAGAGATAGCTTGAGGATAAACCCCTAACGAAAACCTGATTTTCCATTTTACACAATAAGCCCTAAGATGTGTAGAAAATGTGATTGCGTGCTGCAATGTCCTCGTCTTTAAGATCTTTACTATGATCACCCCCTGCCGTGGGGTATAAGATTTCCGGCAGTGTTTGCGCGACAGTATGACCCGCAGCCCATTGCAACTCTCCACCACTCAGGCAATTGCCGCTGCGCAATCGCTCCCCCGCTGCGGATTGTCGAGATAATTAGGAAGAACGCCACGATCAATTCCGTCTCCTTTCTCTTTACTGGGCCGTATTGACCTGAACTTCCACGCTCGTCTGTTTTGGACAGGAAAAAAAAAGAAGAAAAAGGCTCGTTGTGTCTAGGTTGAAATCCCGTGAGAAATGCCTGCCTTCTCGGTGAGTTTCCCCGCATGGCGGCCACGAGAGCTGGAGTTTTGACATCATCCACAGCGCCTGGTTCGCTTCCTCGCCAAGGACGGCCGCACTTACTACGGCGATGCTATCCTGCCTAGGGGCGTCACGGACATAGGGAAAGCAAAGCAGGCCTATATAATCACCGGCGATGTTCTCGGCAACCACGATGTGACGGAAGATGTCGCCGACATCCGGCTGCTTCTGAGCCCGCTCGCGCCAGAGCACGTCGGGACGGTGCGGTGCCTTGGCTTGAACTATGCACAGCACGCTAAGGAGGTTTGTGTTTATTTATTCCCCCCCCCAATTTCCTCCTCTTTTCTCCTTGCTGCTGCTTGGCGCGATAAGTAGTGAGTCGTTCATAGAGAGCGGATTGATGGAGGCTCACCAACACTTCTTTATAGACAAATATGCCTATCCCAAAATATCCAGTGCTGTTCTACAAGCCGGTCACGGCACTGGGAGGACCGTTCGATCCGATTCCGGTGCATGCGATGGCCCAGGAAGGCGAGGGTCTTGACTATGAGTGTGAGCTCGTGGCCATCATCGGCAAGAGGTGTTCCGACGTGCCCGAGGCCAAGGCCCTCGACTATGTGCTTGGGTACTCGGTGGGAAATGATGTCTCTCATCGGGACTGGCAGATCAACAAGGGCGGCAGCCAGTGGTCGCTGGGCAAGGGATTTAATGGCTGGGCCCCGTTCGGCCCCGGCATTGTTTCGAGTGCGCTGATCAAGGATCCTCAGAAGCTGAGGATTTCAACGGTGCTGAACGGCAAGACTATGCAGGTGAGTCAAAATACAGCCAGAAGGCGCACGTGTGACTTTGGTGGGAGGATGTGTGTTTGGATGTTTGAGGCTGACCGACATTCTCTTTCTTCTTTTTCTTCCAGGACTCAAACACATCAGACATGATTTTCGGTCTTGCTCAGACGATTGCTTTCCTGAGCCGGGGCACCACGCTGCTCCCAGGAGATGTCATCTTCACAGGTACGCCTCAGGGTGTGGGAGTGGGACGAAGCCCTCCAGTGTGGCTGGAGGATGGAGATGTCTGCGAGGTGAGCCTTGAGGATGTGGGGACCTGCGTAAACAAGGTTGAGTTCGGTAGCCCATCATCGAAACTGTAATTAGACGTGTAAACTCAATCTATGCCAAACGCCAGAGCCTTACCATGACAAGCGCTTGGCCGGAGCGTCTCTTTCATCGTTCTAAAAATGCACATGGAGTCGTGCTTCCAAGACTAGTCTCGGCTATGTCTGACGAGGTGAAGTGCTGTGGGAGGAGAGGCCCAATAAATGATACAAGTCCACGGTATAAAAATCCTTCCTTTTTCTTCTTCTTGCTAGCCACAAAGATACCAAGCTCAGTCTGCCTCGGCTGTGTGGATCGTGATTGCATTTGTGTGCCCCAGTCTTGAGAGCTAAAGCTCAAGGGCGAAAGATGCTTGGATGCTGCGGTTCACGCGATAAGCTATTTAACCACGCACGGGGGCAGTGCTGACCACTTGCAGCGCCCCTTCCAACTTCCTTACTTAGGCAACCTTGGTCGACTGATACTTCCCCCGCAACCACTAGGATTTACTGAAGATATTGAGGAGACTGGCATTTTTACCAAACCTATCTCTCCTCTCTCCTAGAGCAACTGGTCAGGACCCGCCCGTAATTATATGCTGGGGTTGGCAGCATCTTTTTACATCTCCATCTCCCCTTCATCCCTTCCTCCTCCCTATTTTCCTTGCCCATCTCTCTCGCTCTGCCCTCTCTCTTTCTCTCTGTGGTCTCGCCACATCTGAAGAAAAAAAATAAAAAATAAATATACAATGTCCTGCTGCCTTCCATGGTGTCATAAAATCCCATTTATTATTCTGTTTTCGTTTTTCTTGTCCTATTAACAAACCATCATACGGCACTTGATGCAAGACCCTAAGAGACTTGCGCACAAGGAAACGAGAGGCACTTGGAGGAATATGGCCGAGACGAAAGGCCGGCCTGATTTCGATCTTTCCTCATTCTCGACCTTCACTCTCTCAAACGTCGAACAGAATGCAAATTCCACGGAACCATCAGGGCTGCCGTCAAAAGCAGAGCCGATCCAAGGTTCTGACGATCAGCAGCAGGAGAACCAGAGCCCAGACTCCGTACTTCCAGCGATCGTAGAAGACGAGGATCTAATCGACCTGGCCAAGTATGGGCCGCCGGATGCTTTGGTCAGGCTCAACCAGGTCGTCCCTCCACTAGTCAAAGCAGTCATCGAGAGCTCCATCGACAACATCCGCGTCCAAGTTGCTGCAGAGACGGAACTGCGCCTACAACAGAAAGAAGAAGAGGACAGGCGAAAGGTCGAAGAGAAAAACTCTCGATCTGTGGCCAAGGGTAAACAGTCTGAAGATGACGCAGTGGGACCAGATGATACACCGCCCTCAAGTGCTACTTCGGACTACAACGGTTCTGAAGGCTTCTACACCCCATCTGAAGGGCGAACCATATCTCCAGACTCGCCTTTAAAGGCTGAGACTAAGGCGGTCAACTTGGACGCAGTAACGGAGCAGACCGATCAGGACGCCAGCAGCACGCCCCGGCCCAGGTCACCGTCAACATCGGCGGCGTATCCAAGAAGGCGAGATCTTTTCAGGGCTGTACTGCGGAAAATTGGTGATACCGACACTCGACGACGTGTCCTTCATCGATCTACTGGAGCACTGCGCCAGTCAGAGGCTCAATTTAGAGCAAAATTCAGGCACGCGAGAGAAAGTCTACTGCAACAGGACATGGAGCCTAGGTAAGAAGCAATCCTCGAGGCCGTCCGGCCTCGATTATGTAGCTCTTTGGCACTCCTGGATACTCACTAACCAGACAAGTAGTGAGTGCATCTCCTGCTTCGATGATTTTGCCCTCAAGGACCTGGTCCAGCTTCGGTGCCACAATTATTGCAAGCTATGCTTCGAAAGTCTAATAGCGCACTCTATTGAGACTGAAGCGCAATGGCCCCCCAAGTGCTGTCTCAATCCCATTGATCACAACAAGTGCCTTAGACACATTTCTGGAGAACTCGAGCAGCAGTACAGGAAGAAACGCTTAGAGTATCTAACACCAATCGACAAACGATACTACTGTCCAATTCCAGACTGTGGCGTCTTCGTTCCCATGGAGAATACAGATGCGGTCTATGGCCGAGCCACATGCTCCTGGGGCCATCTGACGTGCGTCGACTGCCGTCAGAAAGCACACGATGATGCAACCCAGTGTGTCAAGAATCAAGACATGAAGCTTGTCCAGAGGCTCGCGCAGGAGCAAGGCTGGAGGCAATGCTACCGATGTCACACAGTGGTGGAACACAAGACCGCCTGCCGTCATATCACATGTATATGTGGCGCCGAGTTTTGTTACGTGTGCGGTAGAGTCTGGTCCACGTGTGGCTGCACGGAGCGACAGCTGGAACGAATAAAGGCCCGGGCTATAGCGAACGACACCAGGCGCAAGGAGCAGGAAGAGCGTCAGAGGAGGGAGATCCAAGAACTCCACCGGGCCCTGGAAGCCATTGCGCAGATGGAGGCTGCAGAGGCCGAGAAACGCGAGAGGATCCGCCTGGCGAAGGAGGTACAACGCAAGAGACAAATTAGGCGGACGTATGCCGAGGCTAGTATGAAGCTTGATGAAGTCAACGATTTTCAGAAAGACTTTCTTGACGAACAACACCGGCGAGACCAAGACCATCTCTCGTTGAGGATCCTCATTGCCATGGACGGCCTTGGACTCAAATATGAAGCCAAGCTAGGCCAACTGCGAGCGTCATCAGAGACCAGAATGCAGGAGAAAGAAAAGGAATCGGAACAGGACTGGCAGGAGCGTATCGCCCTCGAGAAAGAGGCCGAGGCTCGTTACGAGATGCAGATTGTGGAGTGGGCCAAATCCGTCAAGGACGGCGAGCGCCGTAAGGATGAGCTACTCGAGGCTCAGAGAACCAAGCATGCGAAGGGACGGGACGTTTACACAAGCAGGCGTGAAGACGAGCTCGAGAGATTACGCTGGGTTTTAGACGAGGAGGTAGCTATCGAGGAAGAGCTCATGGCCGCAAAGAAGGCGAGAATCAAGGAATCATTCCACATCCAGGAGCGCGAGCTAAAGGTCAAGATCAGATCCGAACTCCGCTGGCGTGAGCTGTTCGCCTCAGAAAGGATCAGGCTCCTCCATAAGCTCAAGGAAGATGATCTCGCAAATGAGATTGTCGACGATGCTGATGACCGATGGGGTTCATTCATAGTCAAGGAAGAGGCCGAGGCAGCTGGTCCCTCTAGGTTCAGACCTGCGAAGAAAAGAAACAAGGGCTAGATGACCTCTCCAGCTGTCGCAGACAATGGATCGGGGCCATCCTCACGGAGACAAGCCACTCATCATAGGGAGCCGACTCCGCCGTCGTGGAATCCTCTTCCGCTGTCATCGGCCTTGCATGCCGCATGGGATAGGACTCGGGATGTGTCATGGACGCGGACAGATGACAGACAAAGGCTGGGGGCTACACCTCAAAGAGCTGTCCCCAGAAGGCGTACGATGCCGCCACCTTTCCTGATTCCGAGATTGCCACCGTGGAGGCCAGCTGCACCGACACTGCAGGCACAACTGGCCACGCCGAGGTTCCCAAACCGATGATGTAGTCTGGTATCTTGCAATCAGCAAGCGAATCATGCCTCTCCAGTTCAGGATTCGGTTTCCAGGCTCTCAGTTGCTTGAGTTTTGGGTCAGCCCAAAGCGACGTCTGGACCACGAGTGGAGAGGTTTCGTCTCTCTCACATTCGAGCACCTTGGGCATGGGCGTACTTATGGTGGCGCGAGCCACCCTTTCAACTCACGGGCTGGCGTTTGAGCCAAAAGTTGCAGGCTGATGTCGACACCCTCCTTTCATCATGCCCCAAGCGCTGGCTCCGGTCCTCAATGATGCCGTCGATATTTCCAGCTACAATACTTTCTCGGCGTGCTATGCAGGCCGAGATATACAACGCACTCTCGATAGGTGCTTATTTCACCCTCGCCTTGACTCAGTAATATGAAGAGGAGCTACCGGGGTAAGCACCTGGGGCCGATCCTGGCACGAGAGTCTCGTCGTCGGAGCTCTGCTCGTCACCAAAATCATCGTGCCGTTCTGGAGGAGAGCGCATGGCCTCCAAGGTCCTGCTGTCTAGCACAGGCACCTCGTAAGGTTTGAGAGTATGGATCTCGCGGGCGGACGGCATCTGGGCGAGCAAGGTTCCGGCAGGCGTGATGGGCTGGGTAAACATCTGAGAGATTGGGTTTATTGTCAATGTTTCCTTCATCCTGCATGCCTTTGCATGAATTCCATAGACAGCATCTTACCGTGTCATTTTGCTTCGACCACTTTGCTTCTAGCATCTCAATGACCCGCGTCTCCTCGAGCCTGCCAGCATCCGCACCCCAGCTCGTGCCTTTGTCCACCCTGCGGTCTTCCCTCTTCTCGGTCCACTCCTTCTTCAACCTGCTGAGACCTGATGGCTTCTTGGACGAGTCTCTTACCTCGACACCCATCTCTTGGAGTCCAGCATGAAGCCAGCCAATGGCATCCCCGGTCTGCCCGCCCAGTTCTGCATCAATTCCAAAGAAACGACAGGCCTTGGCCTTACTTGTGCGGCGCAGATCCTCGAGATATCTCACAAATCCCTCATTCAGCTTTCCGCCGCCTGCCCCTGGCCCTGCTGCCTCCTCGGCCTCCGTTGACCCTTTCTTGCCCCCAAGCCGCAGGCTCCCGCTCAACCCCGGCCCGGTCTGCCACGCACACAGGCTATGTGCCTTGGCTGCATGTTCCGCGGCAGCGAGGCACAGCCGGGCAAACAGATGGGCCCGCACTTTGGGCACGTCGGGCGCCTTGTACATCCACTCCTTGTCGTTGCGGTTCCGGTCCTGGCTGACGATGGCGGGATATGGGTCGTCCTTTAGCACAGCGAGCAGCGTCGCCTCGGCCAGGGCTAGGTGGCTTTGCGCGCGGGCGGTGGGGGCGGATATGTCGGCGCACGGCACGGCGTGGGACGGGCCGGGCTGGGGCTGCTCGGCGCGGCGGGCCAGGTAGTCGTAGACGGAGGCGGCGTCGAGGAGGTGCTTCGTGGCGGCCGAGATGGCGGTCTGGCGGTCTGGGGCGCCGACGGCGTAGAGGTCGAGGGAGGTTGTGGTGCTGTGCAGGGGCTGGAGGGCGGCGCGGGCGAGGAGGGTCGAGGCGTAGCCGCGCGTGGCGAGGACAAAGGCGACCTCGTGCTCGAGCCCCTGGACACGGACCCTCGGGCCCTCGCGGCGGCCGGGGACGGGAACGTCGGAGAGGGTAGGCCGCCAGGCGATGGAGAGGGGCGGGGAGGCGCGCTGGATGATGCTGAAGAGCTCGGAGCCGTCGCCGATGGTGCGGTGGGCGAGGCCTGCGTCGACGGCGAGGAGGTAGGGAAGGTAGGCGGCCAGGGCGGAGTGGACGCTGGGGAGATTGGCAGCCTGGGAGGATGGCGGGAGGCGCTTGTGTTTCTTGAGGACGTCACGAACTACGCCGCGGTGGGTGCTGACAGTCAGGGGAAGGGAGGGGTGGGAGTCGCAGGTGAAGGAGGAGGAGTAGGAGAAGGCTGAGGTCGTGGGAAGTACGAATGGATAGGGCATCTTGGAAAGAAAAAAAAAAGGTCGTGAGGGTTATTTGGTCAAGGAGCAGCCTTGTGTGTCATACATAAAAGAGAGAGGATAGTCATCTAGGTGAAGGCTGAATATATTGTCTTTGCATCTTTCATGAGGAGGGGCAATTGAATAGATAGGAGCAGAGTGTCAGAGCTGGCTTGGCATTGTGAACCTCACGCGCCTGTGGCATGCTATGCTATCGTATGCTGTCATAGCTGCAGGGTTCTGCCAATACTGCGAGGTACATGTACTACTGTATAGCAGCTACAGTAGTTGTCAGTAGGGCGCTATGGTATCGTACACGGCACTATACGCCACTACAATACAGGGGTGGAGATGTACTGCAACCCCCAGACCCCGGCACCCCACCAGGGATCAGCAGCCACAAGCTCCCGCCCCAGAGACAGGGGTCCACAAGCTACAGCATCCAAACTTCTGGACAGCTTCCCGAATTCTCGAGTTTCCGAGGGTCACGACGACCTGCAACCTCGCCTCTGCCTCACCCATTACAATAACTTCTTCCCAACGATACCCAACTCCCTTCAGCCTCAACCTCGACGCTTTCTCATCTCGAATTATCTGACAAGGTTAGGGTTTCTCAAGTGGCTGGCGCTTTTCATGCAATTGGGCCACTTGGAATAGGCAACGAATGGCTGGCACTCCCTCCAGGGGCCAGCACAAGCCCCGTCGCAAGGGCAAGAGTGACGATGATGCCTACCTGCCTAAGACGGAGACACTCTACCGTGCTCCTTCGTTCCCTTTGGCGGCGTTCCTCTGGCCAGCACGAGGATCGGTCTCGCAATGGGAGGTGCTACCGCTCGTCCTCATGGTAGTCGGCCTATTCAGATGGGCAGCAGGTCTTTGGGGATACTCAGGTAAGCACAGAGGCACTCATTGCCAGCGCAGGCAGTCCCCTCGCTGGTGATGGTGATGACTGTCGCTAACCGTATATTGTGTACAGGCTTTCAGAAGCTCCCCATCTTTGGCGACTACGAGGCACAGAGACACTGGATGGAGATCACGACACAGCTGCCGGTATCGCAGTGGTACTTCTACGACTTGCAGTGGTGGGGGCTCGACTATCCGCCCCTGACTGCATACCACAGCTGGCTGTGCGGCAAGATTGGCTCCTTGATCGACCCGAGCTGGTTCGCTCTCGACGCGTCACGAGGGAGTCATGACCCCAACCTGAAGATCTTCATGCGCGCGACAGTCATAGTCTCGGAATATCTCATCTACGTGCCCGCGCTGGTTATGTTTGTCAGGCGATTCAGCAGGCTCAACGCAGTCTCGGGTTGGTCGGCCTCGGTGGCTCTCGCGGCCATCCTGATGCAGCCTGGAACGATCCTCATCGACCACATCCATTTTCAGTATAACACGGTCATGCTGGGCTTTGTGGTGGCGAGCATGTCTGCCATGGTCGCCGGACGATACTTTTGGGCAGCCATCTTCTTCGTCGCAGCTCTGGGGTTCAAGCAGATGGCGCTCTACTACGCGATTCCCGTCTTTGTCTTCCTTCTGGGCAGCTGCCTGTCCCCGCGCATCAACATCCCGCGCTTTCTCAGCATTGGGCTCGGGACCATCCTCGCATTTGGGGTCTTGCTCCTGCCGTTGATCGCTGGTGCCCTGTACGACACAGGCCGAGGTATCGTTCCCCGGCCCGAACTCGAGGGCAAGGCTGTGCCTCTGCCCATCTTCCCGTGGATTGAGGACTATGTCGAACGGACCGCTATCTACTGGCCTGTGATTGAGCAGATGGTCCAGATGGTCCACAGGGTCTTCCCCTTTGCGCGAGGTCTGTTTGAGGATAAAGTTGCCAACTTCTGGTGCGCACTCAACGTAGTCGTCAAGATTCAGAGATATCCTCCGGAGCTGCTGCAAAAGCTCTCGCTCGCCGCCACGCTGGGGTCCAGCCTCCCGCCCAACCTGATCCTGCTGTTCAAGCCGAGAAGGGAGCTCCTCCCTCTGGCCTTTGCAACGACCGCGTGGGCTTTCTTCATGTTCAGCTTCCAGGTCCACGAGAAGAGCGTACTCCTGCCCCTGATGCCCATGACCTTGCTTCTGGCTGGTAATAACGGCTTGGGCAAAGAAACGCGGCAGTGGGTCGGGTTTGCGAACATCCTCGGGAGCTGGACCATGTTTCCGCTCCTGCAGCGGGTCGATCTGCGGGTGCCGTACGCAGTGTTTACGCTGTTATGGGCGTACCTGTTGGATCTCCCGCCGGTGTCACTGAGGGCCTACTTCCCGGGCACCAGGTCGTTCACGCAATGGATAATCTTTCTCATCCATAGCGCGTTCTACCTCGCCATGGGAGCGTGGCACTTCGTGGAGGCTACCTTGCTGCCTCCAGAAGACAAGCCAGACCTGTGGACAGTGGCCAACGTCGGTCTGGGCGCGGCTGGGTTTGGGCTGTGTTACCTTTGGTGTCTCTACCGCTTGGTAGTGGAGAGCAAGATCATCTCGAAACGATCTTCGAAGAAGAAGACGCAATAAATCCTTTAAGACGTGGTGCGACAAGAGACTGAAGGAGAAAGAAAAAAAAAGACAGCGGCGGTTGGTCATGGGCGGTTCTAGATCTTGCGGAAACATAGCACAGCACGGCTTGGAACATTTGGATTTTCTCTTTATTCCCCCTCACTTTCATATTTTCTGCTAAACTGTGTACTGTATTTGGATCTTCTGGGCAAATTATACCCTTGCTGCGTGTCTCAAGGGAAGGAAGGGATATGGGGAGGGGGGGTTATTTCCCTTGGTTGCAGAAAGACACCGGACCATATATGTACGAAATATCTCACGCCCCCATGCAGCCCTGTCGAAATTAATCCCACGCGAGTTCTATGTTAGGCCAAATGAAAGAGGCGCACAATATTAGTACAATGCTGACAAGGTGCTATGTTGTGCGACGTGGCACTGCGTGAAATCCTTAGGGACGTTTTCTCTCTCTCGGGGGTGGCCATCTGACCGGCCGCAGCCTCTCCCGGCCACACCCACATGAACGACTGTGGGGAGGAGAGGGGAGGGGGGTTATGTTATTTGGTAAGCACCAATGTGCTGTCAGCAGAGCACAGTAAGCACAATCTCCAGTATTCAGCGTCTGCGATAGTTTCTTTATCTGGATCCAATTCACCCCGGAGGGATGTACATAGTAGGAGGCTTTCAGTGCCGACTCGCCACACTTCCTTGTCAAATGGTCAAGTGTCGGGGAGAGAGAGAGAGCAGCGGTGAAAAGGAGGAGGTGGTGGTAGGAAAAAAGCGCAAGTACATGGGTAGCCAGGTTCGACGAGGCTGGTTTGCCCTGCCGCATTCCCTGTTGAGCAGTTGGCTCAGAAACCTCATCATTCTGTAGAGGAAGTACTTAAGTGCGGTGAAGCACAGTAGCGCGCACCTTGGTGATGGTTCGGAGGGGAGGTGCGGGTTTGGATACGTTGAAATGAAGTCGCTCCAGAGAGTTCCTTTCCACAGGGATTTATCTAACGGACCCCTGCTCGTACCGCAGGCTAAGTAGCCAACTGCTGGGACTTACTTTCCCTCCCCCCTTTTCTCTTTCCTCACTTGAAGAACTGTGATTACCACGAGAGGTCCTCGAGGCTCTCACCACGTCCCTCTTATTTTCTCCGAGGAATTGGCTTTCCTACAGCATCTGCTTGTCACTTGGTTTCTTATATCATCCTTCACCATTTTCTTCTGCTCTATGTTTACTTGGACGAGGATGGGACCAGTCCTCCAATAGGCAGCGCTGATTAATCATTGATCGGCCTCAGCGGTGAAATCCTACGAAATCCTCCCGCAGCGCTCGGGCCGGCACCTTCAGTTCTTCTGCCAACAACTTTCACCTCTTCCCAAGGCCGCTGCCCTCGGTAAACAAAAACCATGATCTGATTCCATTCCAAAAGTGCTCTCACTAACATTCGACACCACTGACTAGCAGCCAAGTAAATTAATTTTTTTTCTTTCCTTTATTTATCGTCCTACCTGTCCGCTAGCCTATTTGGGACACCGGCCTCAGCACAGGCTGTTGAGGGAAGAGAAAGTCTGCCACTCGACCGAGCCATGCGCCGATGCAACAGGGAAACAGTACGAATGGACATCCTGGGCAAGAATTGACGGTGTTTTTGTTTCTACGGCAGGGATCAAGGAAACAGAAGACATTTCTACCGTTACTGACCCCAGACCAGAGAGCCAGACATCCTCTCCGCCTTATGAACTCACCTCAATGACGCGAGCCATGTCGTTTTCGGCCCCACGGTGACACTGCAAGAGCTTATCTGGTTCCAGTCCCTCTCTACTTCATGTTTTCTTCCTCTGCATGGGTACATTCTTTCCTCCCTCGAGACTAGGATGCTTTGGACCACCGTACGTCCACCCTGGTGTGCTGCTGGTGCTGCTGGTGCTGGTGCTGCGCCGCGAAACGAGCAAGCTCCAGTCTCGTACTTTTCAGCCCGGTGGGGCTTGATTTACACTGTCCCAACAGGCTGGATCAAAAGTGGCCTGCCTGGCTTGAACTTGATCTCGTGCTGCTATTTCAGCCATTCAAGATGCTCGTGGGCTCACTAGGGTGAGTAAGTGAGTACCTTTTTGTGATCCTTCCAATTCTCAACCCATTGCCTTCGGGCACAGATGGTTCTGGCAAAAAACCCGTCCAACAGCTCATGGTCCCAGCCCTCTTGACCTGTTTTCTATCCTTAAACCTTTTGAAAAGTACACACATGCTATTACTATCTATAGACTTATAGTACAGCAGCTCACCTTACCGGCGCGAGCCTCTAGAAGATCATCAGTGGTGGTCCTCGTTCTGTGGGGGTGGACGACCCACTCAAGGCTGGCCGGGCTGTGAGGAAAAGAGCTGACGGGGCCCCCCACCGTCTTGCGCCGTTGGCAGCACACACACACGCACAACACTTCTTACGCCGCAAAGGTGCAGACCGCGGAATGATCTGCACTGTCGTGACGGAAATAATCACGGTAAACTTGTCCAGACCTGGCTAGGACGCCATTACTAGACCACCACCTCACCACCCCCCTCACACCCTCGGCCGCGTTGGTGATGGTGATGATTTGAATAACGCTCCTCCTCCTCCCAGTAGAACATGTGGGCAGGGGTGCGTGGGCGGAGAGGACATGGGCCGACATGGCTTGCATGCTCAAAAGGCTTCGCCGCATATAGCTCTACAATCTTGCAGAGTGTCGGTGCCGCTCTTTGCGGTCGAGGCTCGTCCCGCTCAGCGCCGGTGCGCCATGGAGGACCCTCCCTTCCCTCACTCAGCCCAGCCCCGTTCCGGTCTGCATCTTGCTGTCATGTTGTTGCTATTTTCTTCGACATGGTCCCTCTTCTTTACCTAGCGTTCCTTTCTCTCGGAGATTTGCCTCTTCGGTGCACCTGTTGCCTGGCTTGTCCTTTATTTTCCCTGTTGTGCCATTTTGCCCTTTGTTTTTGTTTTCTTGAATTTTTCTTTTTCTTGTCACCTACCTGTCTGTGCGTTGGTCGGTTGGTCGTCCTCCTTCGTCCTCGCTCGGCCGTGCCCGTTGCCTCGTCGTCCTCTCCTCTTGCGAGGCGACTGACCTCGACTCTCCTTCCAAAGACACGTGCGGTGTGAGAAGTTGTTTCTCTCTCTCTTCTTGTTCTTCGTGTCGTGGGCTTCAAGGAAAAGCACATACACACAACACTCACACCATGATGTTCCCGTCGTCGATAATAGTGGGCATGACTGTGCTGGCGGTTGGGACTGCTGCCACGACTGTCATGCCCAGCACAAGTGGCTCGAGCAGCGCCGCCGCCGCCACCGCTTCAGCATCCATCACCTCGTCCGCCGGGTCCAGCTCGACAGCGTCTTCTGCCATCACAACACACACTATCGCGGTTGGGGCGGTATGTTTTGTTCTCTCCCTCGGGACTCCTTGGCGGTGTGGTGGTTTCTCAAAATCTGATACCAATGGTTTTCTCTTTCTTATAGAACGGCTTCAAAATCGTGCCTACCACGACGAATGCTTCGGTTGGTGATATCATTGGTAAGAATAAGCCCTATCCCAACATTTCTCTCTCTCTCTCATACTTCGTGGCTCTCCTCGAGACTAATGGGCTTCGACTTAGAATGGAGGTTCTATCCGACGGGACATTGGATTGTCAGGTCGGCGTTTGGACAGCCATGCATACCATATGAGGACACTGGCCCGAACCTCGTCGGCTTCTCGTCTGGTCCTCAAGACGTGGAGACCACTTCGGATGATGTAAGTCTCATACAGATTGCTTGTTCTTTCAGGTCGCTATTTGGAATGAGGATCTTCCACATCGAGAGTCAATATTGCTTTGCTCAGCCAAGGGACTTTCTGGATTTTCTTTTCGAGTTGAAGACTTGGTCACTCACACCTCTCCACAGGGCCCGACATTTCAAGTTAGAGTTAACGACACCGAACCCATCTTCTTTTACTGTGCAGCCTCAGGGTCTTGCGACAAGTACCACATGGTAGGCGTCATCAATCCCACCGTCAACGAAACCTATGAGATGCAGTACGAATACGCCGAGAACGCCACCTACCAGATGACCCCAGGCGAGGCCTTCCCAAGCGAGACCGCCGACTCAACTGCATCTTCCGCCAGCGCCACTTCGGGCGCGTCCAGCGACAGCTCCTCCTCGGGGAGGGGGCACAAGAGCCTCTCCGGCGGCGCCATTGCGGGCATCACCATCGGTGCAACTGCCGTCGTCGTCTTTGCGGCGGCGCTGATTTACCTCTTTGGCCGGAGGAGCGGGACGAACAGGGCTTTTGGCAGTACAGGGCCAAGTAGCAGCGTTATCGACCCGTACGGCGGCGGGCCCATGCAGGAGGCCAAGTACGGTGGACCTGCTGGGCCCAGGAGTCCCGGCCAGGACACCTTCACAACGGCTGGATACTCAACGGCACCCTCTGTTGACCCGTACCAGCAGATGCACATGGCCCGATACGGCAACGGCGTGGCCTATCCTGCCAGCACGGGGAGCCCGCCGCCCATGAGCGAGTACTCGCAGAGTTTGTACCAGCAGACCTATGGGAGCGTGCCGCAGCTTGGCATGGACGGTGGTCCTCATCACCATGCGATGCAGGCGGGGATATTGTGAGTATAAAGTCTTGGGGCCGCGTTGTAATTGCATAGAGAGGGAGAAAGAGAGAGAGAGACAAGAAACATCTGACTGACACTACTTCAACAGCGCCGCACCACAGCCGACAACGCAATACCAAACAGATCGACCATTGCCGCCGCCACCACCACAGGAACAACAAAGCACCACATACAACAACGCGCCGATAGAACTCCCCACATCGCTGAACCCAGGCAGCTCGCCTTTGCCACAGTACAGCCATCCTGCGGGCACGTACAGCTGGGCTCAGAGCAGCGAGGGAACGTTTCAACCAAGCAAACCATCATGAGCCTGAAGGGGAAGGGGGGCGAAATGATCTCCGTTCATCCCCATTTCCTTCTGTCTCGGAACATTTTCGGGTTATTCTTTATTTCGACGAATCTTTTATGCCATTATGAGATGTTGGGGAGTGCTGTTGGCTTTGTGGCTTCATTTCTAGGGTGTCGTGGCGTTTTAAGGAGCATGGTGAGGTTTCAGAGAGAGTACGGAACTCTTTACAAAGCTGAGGTTTGGGGAGCACAGAGTTGCATATTGTTGTGTCTGCAGTCGCGATGACTACTCATGTGCACTTTTGGAGGGGTGAATTTGCGTGCGAGAAAAAGGAAAAGTCAGTCACCTGAAGGGGGCTTACCTTGGTCAGCTGGAGGAGCTGGGGCAAAATAGGACCAGTAGCTACTGTTATGTATGTTCGGCTCTGCGAGGGGCTGAGGAGCACTGTCGCGACAGTGACGGATAACACCGTTTAGCCGCTGTTTTAGTGCAGAAATATATAATGTAATCACAACGAAACAGACTTGCCGAGAGAGAACATGATGAGCTGCAAGCCAGAGGAGGCTGATTTGTAGACAGGCACTCTTGATTCAATGACAGGTGCATACAGCCTTGGAATTTCCATACTCAGCTCATAGGTATTCCCAGTAACATCGTCATGTACACTCGCGCATCTGCGTATTGTTCGAATGTCCTGTCTGACCACCGTTCTCTTCTGCAGTCGTACACAAGAGGCGTGCCGTCAAGACTAATATCATCGACTTTCTCATGACGAGGCGATAACGGTGGTCATGTTGTTGTCTTAAGAATCTTGGCAGAGACGTCAAGTGCGAGTGGCCTTGTCTGCAATCTGCTTGTCGAGCTCCCTATCGCGATCCGCTGAGAACTTAGGAATGGAAGCCCCCCCCCCCCTCCCCCAAGCTCATGAGTGTTTAGGCATATACGTTCATATAGAAGGAGAAAGGAAAGGAATCTACCCTCTTAGCTCAAGGTATGTAGCTGTGATTCTCGATTCTGCCAGTAGTAATCCGGAAGTAGGAAGTAAAGGTGTCATAAGCGAGACGCAGGCCTACGATACTTTTATAACGCCCATCATGCTGGACCGTCTACCTCGTTCTGTGCTAGAGCTTGTGCATCGTATTCATATTCAACTTCCCATTATGCCTCTTTTGAAAGGTAAGTCAAACATCATGACCGAGATGAAGACGAAATATCACTCCTGCTGTTCCTCTGGTTTCAAGTGGTCTGGCCCGTCCCCTCCCCCCCCCCCCCCAAGCGGCACCATTGGTACGCTGACTGGTAACCAGACCTACATCACAGGGAAGTAACAAGCACATCGCAGTTATGATGATCCACGACGGCTTCGGCTGGAAATGACCCAACATAGGTCTGCTTGCCGAACATGTGGCGAGCAGAGGCTGATGTGACGGCGTCGAGCAAGGTTACAACAAGGTCCGGGCGTCAAGGCTACTGCTTCGGCGGGTGGGCGTGCTGCCAGCTCACCAAGGAAGACATTGCCGGTGCCACTAAGGGGCGGTGGCGGTGCAGGTGTTCGCGCCTGAAATTGCAAGTGCCACCCCTTTTGCTCATTCTCTCCCAACACTCCCAGGTAACCCGAGACTAGGGTGAACCTTGAAAGGGCTGACAGAGGTTGACGCTCTGAATAGGATTCAGTATATATACTGTGGAGTTTGAAGACGTATACACATCTCACAAGCTTGCGGGAGCTGGGGGTCTGCCCTTTTTTAAATACCGGCATTTCCCCGGGATGGCGCACGCTTGTTGTATTCATTGTCAATACCTGGGCAGAGGGACGCGATGGTGCGGAGAAGAAAAGGAGAACGCGGCTGTGAGCTGGTTCAAGGAGTGGTTGCATGGCTTGTTGAGTAAGGGTGTAGATGCAAGCAGATTGTTCTGAAAAAAGAAGCACCCATCCCTGATGATATAGAGGAACATATTGTATATGTGTGGTGGATGCATGCCCCTTACCGTGACTTCCCCAGCACCCTCTCAATGGTGGCCTTGGGCATGCAATACACGGGATCCACTGGCAGGGTGCCAGGGTACCCCAGAAGGCTCAGGCCCGTCATGCCAAAGCAGGTATGCCACACGTCGACCATGTCACCCGGACGATCCGCGATTCCGCCACCCTGGATGTCCTGGGACCGCAGGATGAATTTGATCAGCGCGTCCCGGTCGATCCAGTGCGCGCGGCCGATGATCTGCAGGCTGCTCAGCACCCACCAGCTGTAGCAGACATCCTCGGTCTTCTCCGGGCGGCCGTTCAAGCCGCCGCCGGGGGTCTGCCTCTCGCTGAGCCACTGGCCGAGCTTGTCGACGTCGACGAGATCGAGCCTGCCGGCGATGGCCAGGGCGGCGACGCAGGTGAAGATCTGGCCCGAGTGCGACTCGGCGCCGGGCTTGACGCCGTAGCCGCCGTCGAAGTTGGCACAGGCGGCGATGTGGTCGACGGCCTTGGGGACGTCGACGAGGTCAAGAAGACCGAGGAGAGAGAGGGCGTTGAGGGCGCCGTAGAGGAAGCGCGTGTCTTCTTCCCCCCACTCATCACCGGCAAAGGTGCCAGTCTCCCTGTTCTGGAGGGCGGCGATGACTATCTCTCCCCCGCTCGAGAAAGTCAGCGCGCAAATACACACACACACACACACACACACACACACACATGGGACAACGACTTGCGACGATAAAAAACAGGCGACAACGTTATGGAAACTTACACTCGCCCACCTTGGCCTTCCCCCTGCCCCTCTTCTCCAGCTCGTCAAAGGCATCCACCATGGCCAGGATCTGCACGGCACTGACCGTGTAGAGCATGTGCGCGTCGTGACCAGGCGCGGCTCCAAAGCCGCCGCTGTCGTGCTGGCAGGACAGGACAAAGTCTATTGTCTCGGTGCGCGGCAGGGCGTCGGGGTGTCCGAGCAGGTGCAGGGCCACGAGGCCCCAGTAGACGCCATTGAGGCGCAGGTGCTCGGTGAGCCAGTAGTCGTAATCGTCCTTGCGCGTGTCCAGGCTTTGGACGTATTTCACATGGCTGGCAGTGGCCAGCTGGAGCTCGTCTGGTAGGTCATCGAACCGCGTCGTCGACATTGTTCCTTGTTGGGTTGCATGCAGAGGATAGAGACCGTGGTCTGATGTGTGTATGTGTGTGTGTACATGGGTGTGTGAGTTTGTTCATTAACTGGAAATTGCGGGGGGAAGAGGGGAGGGGATTCCGCAAGTGGGGTGAAGGGCGAGGGCAAACAGGGTGACGCAGAAGGTTGTCGTCGAAAACTGGGGAGAATCTTATGTCAGCCGGGCGCGGCAACGGCGTGAGCGTGTGATCCACTAAAAGTACAGGCGGTTCGGGGGGTCCGAGGCGCTGGAATCTCGACTCTTGGGTATTGACTTTGCCATCCCCCCCCCCCAAAAAAATACCACCCTAAAACCACTCCATCCCAAATCAGAACCCAACCACCAAGAACAATAAACAAAGTAGTGTCTTTGTTGTGGACCATATATCGCCAGCACATGCGAAAAGAAGAAAAAAATGTCGATCTTTTTGATCTTGTGATGTATCACTTATGATGATCGACGCGGTCACTTTACCAACAGAAAATGATTTGAAAGTCTGGGCCAAGAAAAGGAAAAAAGAAAATAAGAAAAAGAAGGCTGAACTGTATTTCCCTATCCCTGAGTATAATGTCATTCTTCATGTGCAACGGCTTTGATGAGCCACAAATATAACTTTCTGATTGCAGGGTTATCATGTATACCTTTTCTGTTTTCCTTTTTTCCTCTTCTCCCTTGTTGACACGAGTCCTGCATCGTGTCTGACGTGTTGATCATTTAGGGGGAGATCATGGCTTGAGAAGCCCTATTACGACGCGTGTCATCTATGCGCATAATACTCATTCTCACAAGCAACAACATCAACGACACAGACCTTATCTATGGCTTTGATCTGTAAGTATCCCTGGACTCCTAAATAACGGAGTGCCCAGATTGCGTGCAGCATGCCACGTTGGCCAAGAGAAACCAAAAAGAAGAAGAAAGAGACCAAAAAAAAGTGGAGGTCATCAAATGGCACCATCACAAACAGCGCGCCTTTTGTCAAAGCCGTGCGTGCCGTCTCTATTTTTGGAGCGTTTGACCCTGCCCAGCGTTGCCAGCGTGCCTGGCGTCGCGCGCACAGCGGGGTTCCCCCCCTTGGGCCCTTGGGGCTCTTGGGGCTCTTGGGCTCCTGTGTGGGTGCTGCTGCCCGATTTTCTTGTGAGCAAGCAGGACAGTGCCGCGTTTCAGATCGCCCTCTCGTACCTGATCTAGACCTGTTTGGGCCTCGAGCTTTTGACAGAGTACCCCCCTTCTGGAGTCCGCACTGGGCCCGACAGCCCGTCAGCCCGCCTGAGCCCGACAGTCGAACGAAATCCTCGGCCCTGCTTTGGGTTAGGAACAGGCTGTCGACACTTCCTTTAACGAGGGTTTTGAAAAAGAGGGAAACATTAATTTGCAAATGAAGGGAGGGAGATAAGAGGGCGCTTTTCGGCGAGACCTTTCTTGTATTGTGTGTCTAGGTGCGTGCGTGAACAGGTGTCATGTGTCATATTGTGATGGATTGATACTTTCTCCGACTCGATCTGGCGTGTTGCGTAGACTGTGACGTGGCCAGTCACCTTGAGTAGTACCTTACTTGGTACCAAGGTAAAGGGCGTATTCTCAGGGAGAGACATGGCTTTCCAAGCTGCTTGTGCGTGCGACTTCGTATCCCCAGCGACATGAAAGAGGCGAACACGCCCCTACTGGGAAAGGAAAACGAAGAGGACAGATGGTATATATGAATGACTCTTTTTGGCATCATGTTACTAAGTGGTAAGCTACAATACCGAGTAATTAACTACTCGGCACTCTCGAGGTATATGCTTCAGCGTCTACGCCTTGGTTGTATCCACCCCTCAGCCCCGTCAACTCCGCCGGGGGACCGGGGGGAGTAATGGCATGTTCCCACCCCCCGGGCGGCACAGCTCTTCCCCTGAATGTCGATAAAGCCGCTGCAGCACCTTGGCTGGATACAGGTCCAACTCCAGAACCAGATAACTTCCGTGAATCGCGCGGGATAGGACAGGAGCAGTGTGCAGTTTATGGTTCGCCCACCGTCTAGAGGAAATACTCCGCGCCCATAACAACACCCGACGACGTGCAGGCTTTGTTTCAGAAGGGCTCTCTATCTGCAACCACCTGGAGTTGAAACAATTTCGGTGGATCTCTCGCAAGCCGGTTTGTACTATGTAGCGCAAGCACATGTGCGCCGCATGTGCTGGACAAAGCGAGAGAGAGAGAGAGCCTCCAAACGGTAAGGATTAGACCGACGCGTGCGGGCTTGCTTTCCTAGGACTTCAACGACCCATCTCTCCTGTGTGATCAGAAAAGGGCCCTTTCTCTCTCTCAGAGGGAGTTGTTTCTGACCTGGCCCTTTAATTGTATTTGTGCTTTTGAAAGCCACCAACTAATTACCAGCTCAAGCCCATTCTTCCCCTTGTCCCTCGCTCCCCCGTCATCTCGAGATCGACACTATACTACATACACACACCGGGCTGCCACGTTGATACCAGGTTTACCGAACAACAAGAAAACAAGAGAGAAAATTCCCGTATTGAGATCGATCTTATCTCACACCGACCTCAGCTCAGCCATCCATCCACCTTGGCAAGGGCAAGATATTAGCTGTGGCCCGTTCACTCCGACAAACCCCCCCGTCCTTTCGCTTCGCGGCACGGCACCAGCCCAGAGAGATATCCCCCTCTTTCCCTCCATCCTCTCCCTCTCCCTCCTCTCTCCTGCGCATTGATTGCCTACTTTGCAATCAGGAACGAGGCGCAGACCTTTCACATGAGAAGCGCAGATGCAGATGGGTCCCTCATCAAACCACCCCATCTATTGGCAATCAAAGCTGCTTATGTCCACTTTGAGAAGAATCACAGCGCTGGGATTTGGGCATATTTGCGCTTTCATCTTCTTGAATTAACCTAACCTACTTACGTGACCAAAAAGA
Source organism: Cryphonectria naterciae (assembly GCA_014850475.1). Classification (NCBI taxonomy): domain Eukaryota; kingdom Fungi; phylum Ascomycota; class Sordariomycetes; order Diaporthales; family Cryphonectriaceae; genus Cryphonectria; species Cryphonectria naterciae. The sequence continues at coordinate 138,335 of JACWST010000042.1, read as the reverse complement.
AGAGAGAGAGCTCAGCCACGTCCAGCCTTCACAAGGAAGGTCTACAGCCGATTTGCCGCTGTTTTTTTTTGTCCGTTCTTTTTTCTTTCCTCTCCCTCTCTTTCTCGGGCTTGTCTCTGCCGGGCTTGTCTCTCCGTCACACATCTGCCAGGTCAGAGGAGTGAGAGTTGCAACGTTGCCGTCCCCCTCCTTGACGGCCCACCAACTGCTCTTCTTCACGTCACCCACAATCCGAGACAGACTGGCCTGGCCGCTGGACCATTTACTCTTGTCAACGACAACAACGACGACGACTACTACTCAAAGGTCTACTAGGGGTCTCATCCCTGACGACGCACACAACTAAGGACAGGCCTTTCTTCTCCCATGCCAACAGCATCTCGTCTTCTTGCTCTTTGGCATAGCAGCGCTGGCAATTCGCTGCAATTCGCCAATTCTTATCTCTAGCCCTTCTCAACGTACCTCTTGTTTGGCCTTCCGGTTCCCTTCCCCGTCGCAAACTTGGAATTCACCTCGACCCGCCCCGAGGAACCTCGTACTCGGGTCCGCTTTTTGTGCCAGGCTATCGACAACTTCGGCCCTTGGGGTTCACCTTTACCCGGACGGAATTCTATCGGCGCAGACAGCCTTTTCAAGACCAAGATCAGCTCAGTCTGAAAGAAAAGAAGAAAAGAAAAAAAATCTCCGCCTGTTCCCTCGGGCCAACATCGCACACCTGGTTTTTTTCTTCTTTTCTTTCTTCCAGGCTGGCTTGCCGTAGAAGGGTCTCCTATAGCCCGCTTCCATTTTCATCATATGAAACCGCGCCCCTCCTCTCGGCAGCCACCTTTTCACAAAGACCAAGAAGAGGAAAACAAGAGGACGTCACATTGATCCGCAGGAAAAAGGGCCCTGACCCAAAGGGCGTTTGGATGTTTCGCTAGTTCAAAGGTGCTAGCGCGGGCGACTTGTTCGATAATTCCAATCATTGCCTAAGGGCTGGGCAGATCATTGCAGGACCATCATCACAAAGGGTTTCCATACTTGGCAACGATCTCATTATTAGGGGCGACCCCCCTCCCCCCTTCCGCTGTAGCGCTACGCTACGCTTACTACCACCCGCCAGGATGGCCCGCAAGAAGTCAGTGCCAGGGCCGCTGACGCTGCAACAGACTGCTGAATCAGGAACAAAGGGGGCCAAACAGCAGTACCAGCAACAGCAGCAGCAGCAGCAGCAGCAATACCAACAGTACCAACGGCACCAGCAACAGCAGCAGGGGGATCAGCAGCGCCAGCGCCAGCGCCAGCACCTGCAGCAGCATCCACACCACTACCACCAACGCCACCACAACCAACAGCAGCAACAGCACCCGCACCAGTACCAGCAGTACCAGCAGTACCAGGAACAGCAGCAGGAACAGCAGCGGCTGCGTGCCCACACCACCAACGGGGACAGTCGCAGCCACAGTGTGAACTTGACCACCCCCACCCCTGATGAAACAAGTCGAGCCCTTTCGCCAGAGGCACCCAGCAGCGTCAGGTCGCTCTCGCCCAACTTGTCACCTCGATCTCCCTACACTTCCAAATTCTCCCCACATAATCAGGGCAACAACGGCCATCCATCGCAGCCCTCTCCTGGTTCCCAACAGTCCCAGGAGGCCATAGCCATATCGCCGCGCAAGGGTAGCCCGCAACAGGTGCCCAGCCCACAGCCTCAGCCCCAGCGCGAGCGTCGCCAATACCCGAGCCCGCAGGATTCGCCGGCTTTGTCGTCGTCGTCCTCCTCCTCTTCCTCTCCTTCTCCCCACGAGACGAAACTGCCTCACATCGCCGAGCTACAGCAGCGATTGCCCCCGACGACAGGGGCTGCAGCGCCCTTCTCCTCCTCCAACTCGTCCTCGTTATCGACCACCGCCCATCATCAGAATTCCAGGCAGCATCATCAGCATTACACAGACCGCCGCCTCAAGAGCAGCCACGGCCGGCGCCGCGAAGAAGGGCCCTCCCCATCCGGCAGTAATAATAAGCAGGGCTTCTTTTCCAACTTCCACAAGTCGACCAAGTCGTCGGATCGCCTGCCCCTCCAACCACAGGGGCCCCAAACTACTGCCTGGGCGCACGACGCAATGAATGGATCCGATCATCCCCCGATTACCAAACCCAGCTCAAAACAATCGGGTAAGCAAGCACACCAAGACAACGGAGCCGTTGACACACCCAGGCGGGAAGGCAGTGCACACTTTATGACCTGCCCTGACCGTCCCGTCGCGCATGATTCCCCCCCCCCCCCCTCTTCTTCAACCCCCTTCACGCCCCTGAATACTGTCAAATGTGATAATCTGGCATCGTGGTTTCCGAATTTTTTATGGGATTTTTCTTGTTTCCCTTTTTTTGCAGAGCTGACTCTGTGTTGTCTTGTTCCGCGCAGAGGCCCCCTCCTTGCTCTCAAGAACCGAAACCTCGATAGCAGGTGGTGAACCGAACTCCACTTCCGCCTCAACAACAAAGAAAGCCTCCAAGCCGAAACCCTTTACCTTGCTGAGCAGGACGAAATCGCATCGCGAAAAGGAAGGCCGTAGCCCACGCCACACCCCGAGCCCTCAGGAGATGAGAGATACCGCCCCGACCCCGAAGGCGCCTGCGATGATGGATCTCGATCGACCAGAGCAGGCGCACGTCCCCCCACCCCCCAAGACCGCCATGATACCCCACGACCGTGCCTTTCGGGAGGCCATGTCTTCGGCGACCAGAAACCACTCAGCCGATCGCGCCCCGTCAAGAGATGCCTCTTCCGACAGGCGTGGCCACCAGGATCGGGAGCACGCAAGACACCAATCAACGCCCAGAGATGGCAACGGTGCAGCGTCTTTCTTTAACAACCTGAGGAGAGAAGGAGGCCGCGTGGCCGAGTCAATCGGCAAGGGCCTGTTCGGGAAGGGCGGCCGCAGCGCGAGCACGACGGAGAGGGACCTGGTGGACGACGAGCACTATGTTCTCAAGGTCATCAACCTGCCATTAGTCGAGCAGACCCGGCTGACGAGAATATCAAAACGGCTGGAAGAGTCGCGCGATAAGACGGAATTCTGGATGCCGGCATTCCCCTGGAGGGCAATTGACTATCTGAACTACAAAGGATGCGACGTCGAGGGCCTCTATCGGGTACCCGGGAGTGGCCCGCAGGTCAAGAAATGGCAGCGGCGATTCGACGAGCGTAAGTCAAAATGCTGAAGGGCAGTGCGCAGTGCAAACGGCTTGCTGGATCCGCTAACACATCTGCTGCACACAGAATACGACGTTGATTTGTTCCAGCAAGATGACCTTTATGATATCAACATAATTGGTTCGATGCTGAAAGCCTGGCTTCGTGAGCTGCCCGACGAGTTATTTCCCAAAGAGGCCCAGGACCGCGTCGCCAGAGAATGTGCCGGCTCCGAGAAGGTCCCACAGCTCCTCATCGACGAGCTGTCGAGCCTGTCGCCCTTCAACTACTACCTACTCTTTGCGATCACCTGCCACCTCAGCCTGCTCCTGGCGCATTCCGATAAGAACAAGATGGACTTTCGCAACCTCTGCATCTGCTTTCAGCCGTGCATGAAGATAGACGCATTCTGTTTCAAGTTTCTGGTCTGCGACTGGAGGGACTGCTGGAAAGGGTGCAAGACCGAGGCGAGGTACATTGAGGAGGAATATAAACTGTTTGACCAGCCACCACCGCCAGGACTGGGAATACGAAAGAAACTCGAGCCGAGATCGGAGTCTCGAGGTGAGCGCCGGAGATCCCCCGGTCTTGACAGGGAAGAAAGGGAACGCAATATTTCCTCGTCAGATGGCAACAGCAGGAAACCTCCTCCACACGGCGGAGATCAAATGCGACTCAAGAAGAAGAGCCCTCCTCCACTCGAGAACGGAAAGGAGAATAGCCTCGCTGCACCAAAATCAGCCAACGCAGCCATACCGGATGGCCGAGGTCCAACATCTCAAGATGGCAACGACCTACGGCCGCTATCGCCCATCAAGCCGCTGTCTCCTCTGGGGTTCTAGGTGCGCCCTCTTCGACTTTGTTTTCGAGAGGTCAGCTGATGGAACTACCTGCAAGTGTGACCGTCTGTGCCTGTCTCTTTTGTTTTTTGGGAAGAGGTGGGGGGGGGGGGCACATGACGGCACCACTCTGCTATCCTGTGTGACGAGACATGAGCATGACGAATTTCCTTTGTATAGTGGGCTTCTGAGCTGGAATCCAGCAAGAAGAGCATTGTGGCTCAGAAAGGACCGATCGAGACTGCATTGGTGGAAGAACATGGTGACTTGACGAGAAGAGGAGAGAGGGTGGAGAGTGGCGGTTCTGTATACCCCTGAGGCATTTGGATCAGAATTTCTTTTTTTGCCCCCAACACACCCAAGAACAAATCACCAATACGGTGACATCTTGTCTTTTTTGTCTCCTTCTGCACAACGGCATACTTGGTTTTTGCCTGCAGCTTTATTCAAACCCCCTCCAGCGTGTTTCAGTTGATGGAAAGAAATGGTGGACCAACAGGCTCACCACACAATGATCATACTCAGGACTGTGTGATCAGAGGCTTTGGGTAATGTGTGTTTGATTTTCTATCATCGTTATTGTTTGGACAGGAACAGAGAAGATAGCGAGAGTCAAGAGGAGGAGGAGGAGGAGGGAAGAGGCAGAGAGTGTGGTGAGCAATCTGCAGGGGTCGTTTTCCATACAGAAGAAGAACAGACTGCTCGATTAGGGTATGCTGTAAGTTTCTCAAAACAGGAGTTGGAAAAAGGCCATGCATGCATGGATGGGTTGGTGGGTGGCTACATGTTATATTGCGACTGTAAAGGATAGGACCGGAACTTCATAGCCTGTTTATGGCGAAGGACATGGCTTGGGTTGAACAACAAAATAAAATATGATTCTAAAGCCCCATTTTTGTGTGGTATCTTCTCTACCGTTCTCGGAATCTCCCTTGACTGCGCATAGCTGCCATAACTAGAATGACTTTTCCATCCCTGCCTAGGCGCCAAACTCCAGTTGATATGCTATGACGGGAATCTTTGCTGGCCAGACATAATGTTGAGGCGGGCATGCCCGTTCCCTTCTTCCACACATGTCTTGTGTGCTTTGTAGGACCATCCATCCACACCACTCTTGCTAATTCTCTGATCCCAAGTGGGCGTCATTCTGAACAAGCCGTTGGTCTGCTCAGGACGATGGCCCGAGCATAGAATAGGCTGGCGAGAGGGATCCTCCGACCAGCTGAAGTAGACTTCCAGAGGATTCTTCTGGACCGCCCCAATCCTTGTCCTATCATGTGCGCTGGTTCCCCAGTGGAGCTTTCTCTCCTCGTGCTCCTTGGCCCTCCCTCTCCGCCTTATCACTTGCCCGCCTTCCGAGCATTGCTCCTCATCTTCCTCTCGTTCCTCCGCGCCCGCTCCTTCCTCTCCCTCCTGTCCTCGCCCCGGATGGTCTCGCCGTCCTTGAGCGCGGCCTCCTTGCTGGCATTCACCTCGACCACCCAGTCCTGCGGGACCTTGCCCTCGGCCCGCTCCCGCGCCCGCTGGTCGCCCTTCCACCCCCACTTCTTCTCCCACTCGCCGCGCTCCTCGTTCCAGGTCAGGTTCTTGCGCTGCTCGCGGGTCTTGGGGGCGATGCCCTTGCGCTTGGCGAACTGCTCCCACTTGGTGGGCGGCTTCGGGGTCGGGAGGGGCTTCTCGCGCGGCAGCGGGGTGGAGGCGGGCGGGAGGGAGAGGAGCACGCCGTCCGTCTTGGTCGAGGTCAGCGGGCAGGTGGTCAGAAGCTGGTTGACGAGGGCCTGGGCGCCGTCGCGGGCGACGGCCGCGAGGGTGGTCTCGAGGTCGGAGGGGTCGAGCTCGGGCGGGTTGGGGTCCGAGGCGAGGAGGAGGCCCAGGTCGAAGGTGTAGGGGGTGGGCTTCTCGACTGCCACGGGCAGTTTGGTCTTTGTGGTTGATGCCATTTTCTTTCTTTGGCGGCAGAGGGGGAAAGAAAATCCAAGAACGAGCGAGCGTTCTCTTTCGCTGTGTGGTTTTTTCTTTCTTCTTTATTTTTGGTAATGTTTTTGTTTTGATTTGTTATTATCAAAGCGAGTTAATTGATCGCTGCTGTGTGCCTGTTTTGTTATGTGAAAAGAAAGTTTGTTGGTAGATGGAATGGAAGAAGTCCAAGAGTGAATCGACTTTCTCTTCAAAGGCTCTGAAAGGCTTCTGCACTTTTTTGCCTGCCGCCCATAGTGATGGTCTCTTAGTGGGCCTCTAGTTTTCTGCAGGGGTGTGGGTGCTTAGCGTATCGATATGCCGGCGTGGAGCTAGAATTTCTTCAGGTCCGGCCGGGAGCTTCAAACCTTCGCGTGAGCCTCCGGAGCAGCGCGCTGTAACGACCTCGATTGGACGGCCGCAGCAAGGCGCAAGGAGCCAATCTCGAACATTCATACGCGAGGAGGGCCGGTGGAGAGTACAAGAAGATATGGCCATGGCTCCCCAGAGCTGCTGGAGGTGCCTGCTTAGGCCCTCGGTGGCCACCCCATCGCCAGTATCGACGAGGCAACTCGCCCCTGCGACCGCGATAATACCGTCCACGATGATGACGACGACGACCACCAAGACGACGACAGTGATCTCGACTAGCACGATGACCCCCACGGCTCGTCCCTTCTCGACGACCGCGCCGTTCCAGGCCACCAACAACACCGGCAAGTCCGGCGGGCACCAGCGCACCGGCAAGCGCATGAAGCTTTCCAAGTTCAAGAACAACAAAGACGTCGTGCGACACAAGACTCCCGCACCCGGTGAGCGCAAGGCCCTGCGGAAGCGCATCGTCCTCTCCAACAACAACGCGATCCCTGTGCGTGGGCTGGATGTCATGACCAGTGCGAGGCTCGCGGACCGCGAGAGCGCGGGCAAGATGCTCAAGATCCCTGACGGGCTGATTGATCCGCTGCGCGCAGTCGAGGCCTTCAAGTCCAGCCAGACCTGGGGCTTGTTCCACAGCCCGCACATGCTGGTGCGCCCAGAGACGGTGACGGTGTGCGAGAGGATGCAGCAGGCCGCCAGGGACGGGACGACGGCGAGGTTGGTCATCTCTGGGGAGAGGGCGGCCGGGAAGAGCATGGTGCTTTTGCAGGCCATTGTGAATGCCTTCTTGAACAAGTGGGTGGTCATAAACATCCCAGAGGGTATGTGTGCTGTTTCGAGATGATGCTATCAACGTAGAGAAAGTAAACTTGGGGGTGCTGACGAGATGCCACACAGCCCAGGAACTCACAACAGCCTGCACCGACTACGCGCCCATCCCAGACACCAACCCTCAGCAGTGGATGCAGTCCGTCTACGCGCTCAAGCTGATGCAAAACATACTGAAAGCGAATCGCGAAGTCCTCGAGAAGATCTACACGACCCGCTCGTACGAGGAGTTCACCAACCCCGTCGCAGAGGGCGCCACCCTTGTCGCCCTCATCGAGTCCGCCCGCGAGCCCGACCAGGCGTGGCCCGTCTTCTCCGCGCTGTGGCACGAGCTCTTCGTCGCCAAGGCAGACGGCGCCGGCACCCCCCGCCCGCCCGTCCTGTTCGCCGTGGACGGCCTGGCCTCCCTCATGCGCGTCTCCGACTACCGCAGCCAGACCTTCGAGCCCATCCACAGCCACGACATCGCCGTCGTGCGCATGTTCGTCGACATCCTCTCGGGCCAGACCCCGCTGCCCAACGGTGGCGCCGCCATCGCCGCCACCTGCAGGAGCAACGCCGCCCGCAACGCCAGCATGGAGCTCGCCATCGACCGGCAGCTCGCCAGGCAGACCGGCGCTGCGGAGGCGGACCTGCCGCCGCGGGACCCCTACTGCCGCAAGTACGACCAGCGCGTGGACGAGGCCATGGAGGGCACGGGCCTGGAGGTTGTGAACGTCAGGGGGATCGGCAAGGTGGAGGCGAGGGCCCTCATGGAGTACTGGGCCGCCAGCGGGCTCCTGCGCGCGCAGGTGGACGAGAGGACGGTCAGCGAGAAGTGGATGACGGGCGGCAACGGGATTATCGGCGAGATGGAGAGGGCTGGGCTGTTGAGCCTGCGGCTGTGAAAGAGATGTTGAGGATATGTACATAGGCGACTGGAGGAGGAAAACAAAAGTTCTATGGGCTTATCAATCGAACAATATCTTATTGATAGTCGGGTGTGCAATCGTCTTGACAGACTGCACCTAGGGAAAGCCGTTGACTGGGCTGAGGGGACGGGTTTTTGTGCGACCCTGCAGAGTATGCGAGCTCTTACACTTGAAGACGTTCCCCTAGCTCTCAAAAACAAGTGACATCGAATACACAAGATCGAAATGGAACTTGCAGTCCTGATGAGACCACCAGGGGAATGTGAAATGGTGGCCTGGTGTGTACTTTGTATTCATACGAAGAAACCGAGTCTGGTGGTGCAGACAGGCAAGCTTATAGAAACACTGGTCAGCTTGCAGTAGAATGAGACGGAGTGGATTCTAGTGAGAACTTTGGATGGCCGTGGTCAGTTGAGAAGTGAAATAACTCGAAGATGGTGTTCACCAGGAAAAGGACGTCCAGTGTATTTTTTTTTATTTCAAAACAGCAGTCTTTTATTTCAGGTGCTGTCAATAGCTCTCATGTACCCAATACACAATCCTGGTCTCAGAACGCCGAAAAACAGTAATTTCATGATCCACGGACTGTACATTACCCGTTGCACGTCTACTCGTCATCTTCCTCTTCCTCTTCGCCTTGAGCAGTTATGAAGACAAGGCGAGTGCCATTTCCAGCAGTTTGCCACAACTAGAACAAGTCAGTATCAGGTCTCGGCATGGGGGTTGAGAGGTTTTTTTTTGGGGGGGGGGGGGGGGAGAGGTAAAAGAAAGTGATGCTTACATCAAGATCCGTGTACTCGTCGAGCGTGTTCAGCCACTGGTTCTCCGTGAAGCCCTTCGCAATGACCCGCTCCTTGACCTTGCGCATGCTCAGCTCCACGCCGAATTCCTCGTCATCTTCATCCGCATCATCAGGCAGGCACTGGCGGGTCTCCATGAGCGACTTAACCAGGTTGTAGATCCTGCTGCTGACGTTCATCTGTCTCCTGTTGCTGCCACCAGCCTCGGAATTCAGGCTGTCCTTGCTGGCCTCTACCAGGCGCAGCGCCTCGTCAACGTCCTCCTGGGTCACCTCGTCGGCGAACCTGAGACGAGCCAGGGCCTGCGCCAGACGGACGACACCCAAGAGGGTACGAGGCGTGGTGTGGGCGAACTGCTTGCCGCGCTTCTCAGCCTTTTTTTGCGCATCCCGCATCTTGACGTACGTCTTGATGATGTACTCGGAGACGTTCTGTGGCACAACTGGGCGGTGTGCCCGGGCCCGCGAGATGTATGCTCGGACCTCATCAGGTGGGAAGACGACCTCATCAGCAGTGCCGATGTCAGGATGCTTATTGTGCATGTGTACGTACGCAACATGCTTGGCAAGCTGCGCGTCGGTGTCGCGGGAGGGGGTATCGAGAAGGAGGAAAAGGATATCGAAACGAGAAAGGAGGGCGGCGGGCAGGTTGATGTTCTCGACCGGAGAGAGCTTCGGGTTGTAGCGGCCGTACAGGGGGTTGGCAGCAGCCAATATCGAGGTACGGGCATTCAGGGTCGTGGAAATACCAGCCTTGGATATGCTGATGGTCTGCTGTTCCATGACTTCATGGATGGCCGTTCGGTCATTGTCGTCCATCTTGTCGAACTCATCAATACAGCAGATACCGTTGTCGGCGAGGACGAGGGCACCTCCCTCGAGGACCATCTCGTCGGTGACAGGGTCCCTCATGACGGCGGCAGTCAGCCCAACACCACTGCTGCCACGGCCAGAGGTGTACACTCCTCGCGGAGCCACCTTGGAGATGTACTTGAGCAGCTGGGACTTGGCCACACCAGGATCACCCATCAAGCAGATATTGATGTCTCCACGGATCTTCATGCCGTCTCCCATCTCCTTGTTGACACCCCCGACAAGGAGCAGCAGAAGTGCCTTCTTGACGTCGAGATGGCCGTAAATCTCGGGAGCGATGGACTTGGCGAGGTATTCGTAAACATGTCCCGACCTCCTGTACATATCAATCTTGCGTGCCACTCCTGGATCGACCCGGATGTTCTCATATGCTTTCTTGTGCTGAAGGATGTAATGTGCCTCGAGGTAGGTGTCAGTCAGGAGGCCGGCACGCATTGCCCTGAACCCGGTGTATGGAGTGGGCAGGAAGACGCCAGAGATGTCGACGACATCGCCGGGATTGATCTGGCGCACAGCACTTCCGTAGGCCGAAACAGTCAGGGACCGCGGGATCTGACCGATGGGCACCTGCTCGGGGAGCTCCTGTACCTTGATTTCCTGGAAGGGCAAGAACTTGGAGGCTCGTGAGGACGGCTGCAGCTGGCCCTTGGTCTGATTTGCTGTGCAGTCGGCCGAAGGACAGACGGAGAGGGGGCCAAACTGCTTAGCGGTGACGGGCTGGAAGATTTCGCAGCCGCATCGATCGCAAGTGTATGCACTGACTTGCACCAGGGGCTTCACGTCCGAGACCCTGGTCGCGATAGCTCGGATGGTGATGAGATGGCCGAGGTGATCACCACGGACTTGGCGGACAGATAGGGCCTTTGCTGGGCCGTCTGAGGTGGAGGATCTTGGCTTGAAGACGAGGGTGTAACGTCTTGTCAGCTGCGCGGGAAATTTGTCCTGCAGCAGGGTTGGATCACCCATGGCTTCGGCGCCCTCGACGATCTCGCGATTCCGGGCTTGTCGTCGTGCCATCAGGACATCCAGTACGTCGTCCTTGAATCTGTTCTAACGTTAGTCAAGTAAGCCTCCCACCTCCAGTTGGACGTTCGCGACGTACGTAGGGTCTGAACTAGGCTCCGGCATGCTTTCGTCGATGGCTCTTGACAGGATCTCGACGTAGTGTTTAGCATTGCCCTCGATAGATTGGACCAGTTTCAGAGGAGCGACCTCCTCTCCTGCCTCCTCCTCCCACTAGAAACTGATCAGCAAGTGTCGTTTGTGGACTGTATGAGATGGTCCTGGCAATACCTGTGCGACATCGTCGAGGTCGACAAGCACCTCGTCGATCTTACGGTCAGCGAGCTGGCGCATCATGTCCCTGTACTTGTGATAGGGCTTCTTCTTGTTGGCCCTCTCCTGACGGCGGCGCTCCTCCTCCTCGTCATCCTCATCCATAAAGTCGTACTCATCGTCAAGGTCGTCCTCGCCAATGTCAATGTTGCCGAGGGCGTGGGTGATTGACTCAGCAGGAGAAGCCTTGAAGTCTTGCAAGAACGTCTTGAAGGCAGCTAAAAGAGATGAACGTCAGTGTGACTTGACCTTCCTGAGAATCTATGGCAGGACCATCATACTCAATTGGGCCTCGTAGTCAACGGGCGCTTTCCACTGCAGCAACGCCATCTTCTCGAGTCGGGATTGAGAGGATGAACAAAGCCCAAGTGCTTGTGTGAAGAGGGAAAGAAGTAATCTAGGAGGGATGGAGATAGAAGGAGGAAACAAAGTCAGGTTGCACGGTCACGAAAATGAGTGCAATGCCGGAGGGAGGCTGGATGAAGTGCTCAAGCATGCATTAGAGACAGACAGCTAGAGTGCAAATTTACGGCGCGTCTTGAAAGATACAGACCCGCGACGCGTCCTGAGGTACGCGCCTGAGCTTGGAAGTGCTTTAACCATAATCAGTAAACTCTTTCAGTATGTGGGGCTCCACCTTGTGGCTTGTACAGTACATAGTACAGCGGTACATGGTACTAGGGCCAGGGGTTCTTTACAGGGAGTCCACCCCCTGCAGATGCTACGACTACTGCAGACAATTCCCTGCCGGCAGGCAGTTGAGCTTCAATGAGCCGAGGCAAAACGAGGCAAAACGGGCGCATGCCATGAGGAAGCTCATCCGGCAATCATTGATCATGGCGAACTTTCGCGACTTCACTCGCAGCCATGACATCCTCTCGCCGTGATTCCTGACCCATCCTGCCATTCTGGCGCTCTTTAATCTCTTCTATCTTCAAAAATGTCTCAGAGGAAGCCAACACCCGCCGAGGTCTCCTTAGTTCACCTCAAAAACTGCCTCGTCAATCTGCCGTCGTCGCTCGTCTCTCTCCTCGTGAATGTCAATACCGTAAGACTTACACCTCCTCGTGACCCATGATGAGTATTAGGAATTTGGCTGATGGGAACATGCTTCATTAGCCCGTCCAAAATGTCATCGTCGAGCTTAATTACCGCGATACTTCAGCCAGTTCAGCAGACAAGGCCGCAGGCGCGCCTCCTCAAAGATCAGTGTACCTAGGATGGACTGGCATGCCGAGCAAGAGGAAGCTGGCTTCCATAGTCGGCAGAGATGGCCTCAGCGGCAGCTCAAGAGGCGGCTCAGGACTTCGCGAGCAGGAGGTGGCGCTTGTCGAGATCGACCCGACGCTGGCCAGCACACTGGGACTGGAGGAGGGTCAAAAGGTCATGGCAACCATTCACACCGACCCACCACTGGCGCATACGGTCAACATCGAGCCTATGACTCCGGAAGATTGGGAGATAATCGAGTTACACGCGACGTTCCTCGAGCTCAACCTTCTGTCGCAGATGCGGGCCCTGCCAAACCCAGCCTACATTCCGGCTCCTGGAATGGTTGCCGGTCCACATCCGCTGACTCTTCACCTTTCGCCCACTTCGACGGCAAATATAAAGATCTTGTCTCTCGATCCTCCACAGCCCTCAGATGTACCCTTTGCCAAGATCGCGCCGGATGCCGAGGTCATCGTTGCGCCAAAGGTCAAACTAAAGTCCTCCAGAGGGAGTAGAGAGAATCGGAGTGTTGCGAGCACATCGAGGAAAAGCGGAAAGAGCTCGACAAGCACTGTCAGGAGGCGGAGTCAACGAGAAGACCGCAAGCCTGCCTTCTTCCTGAGGGGCGTCGACCGAAAACTCTGTGATGACTGGTTTGACGACAGGATCGGGGTCGAGGAACTAAGCATCTGGGTCGACCGAGAATTGCTAGTGTCAAATGAGCTGAGGGGATTGAAATGGGCCGCAGTGAATGTCATGAGACCAGCAGGTCTCCAAGAGCCCGGGCCCGTGCATGGACAACAACAGCCCGATGGCCAGGCGTCTGCCGAATTGTTGAAGCCAGGGCGCAAGACCGTGGCTCAGCTATTGCCATGGGACGATCCTCCGAATGGGCAAACAGCAGCGTTGTCCACCCTCTTGTGCTCAGCATTCGGAAGCGAGGGGCTTGTTGGAGGAGTCGTCAAGATTGAGCCTGCTACACCGCCTCTGGCAAAGAAGTCGATACTGAAGTCGGATGCAGACGAAGATCGGCCATCAGTGCAGCACTTGAAGCTCTTCCCATTCATCTCAGATGGTGGTGCAGCACAGAGTTCTGGTCTCAAGTTTGGCGGGGAGTCAAAGTCAGAGCGTGAAGAGACCATTAAAAAAATCAAGCACGTCTACACTGGGAAGTCAGGGAAAGGCTTATTTGACGGGCCGTTAACGGACGGTTTGGTCTTGGGGACACGTGAAGGCCTCGACCAGCCTTCGAACTGGACAGGTGGAGTCATCAAGTTTCATCCTGCGTCCGCATCACAAGGCTCGACGAAAGATAGTCTTCATTGGGTGCTTGGGTCCGACTGGCAATTGCCTATCGAGGTCCAGCCTCCCATTGCCCGGCCCTCTTGGCTGTCCGCATCAGATATCAGCGGCAATCTGGGAACTGAGAACCCTCTGGTTGGTATCGACTCACTGCTTCGGGAACTCCAGTCGCACCTCTCACAGTTGTCTTCAGTGCTATTGACTGGAGCATTGGGCTCGGGGAAGACATCAGTGGCACAGTCAGTGGCGAGATTTCTTCGAAAGGATCAACTGTTTCACACAACCTACTTCTCGTGCAGAACTCTGGTGAACGACGAGAGCAGGGTGAGCACGATCAAAGAGACACTCAGCCGCCTCTTTCTGACTGCGAGTTGGGGCGCTCGGTTGGGAGGCAAGGCTCTTGTCATCTTGGATGACCTAGATCGGCTCTGTCCAGTCGAGACCGAACTGCAAGTCGGTAACGAGAACGGGCGCAGCAGACTCATCAGCGAGGCCATCTGCTCGATCGTCCACCAATACTGTGGTCAGGACAGCAACTTGGCCTTGCTGGCCACTGCGCAAGGAAAAGAATCTCTTCACAATGTTCTTGTTGGTGGCCACCTGGTGCGCGAGATCGTGCCGCTCAGAGCACCGGATAAACCTGCTCGGCGGACCATCATGGAGGCCATCACCCTGCAGAATGCCGTGCTCGAGCAAGAGGACAGCTTCTCCACCCACGATGGTAGCCGGCCCACAACAGCTGACGGTAGCGCAACGAGCGAGGAGAATGCTTGGATGGATGGAGCAAGCCCGAAGCCTAGGGCTGAAGCCCTGACCCAGCCCGGCGGATTTGCCCTCCAGGCCGACTTGGATCTTCTGGACATCGCAGGAGAAACTGACGGTTATATGCCGGGCGACTTAAGCCTGCTCGTCTCGAGGGCCCGCAACGAGGCCATCATGCGTTCCTTGATCGAGACATCGAGTGACGCCGATATCAGGGCTGTCCCGCTTGGACGAGTCGACTTCGAGAACGCCTTGCAAGGATTCACACCGGCCTCGTTACGCAACGTCACACTACAAAGCTCAACTACTACCTTTGACTCCATCGGCGGGCTGACAGAGACTCGCCAAGTATTGCTGGAAACCCTCCAGTACCCAACCAAGTACGCGCCCATCTTCGCCCAGTGCCCTCTCCGGCTTCGTTCTGGCATCTTGCTCTACGGCTACCCAGGTTGCGGCAAGACGCTCCTAGCCAGCGCCGTCGCGGGCGAGTGTGGCCTCAACTTCATCTCTGTCAAGGGTCCCGAGATTCTCAACAAGTACATTGGCGCGTCGGAGAAGAGCGTACGAGACCTCTTCGAACGTGCTCAGGCTGCCAAGCCCTGCGTGCTCTTCTTTGACGAGTTCGACTCCATCGCGCCAAAGCGTGGTCACGACTCGACCGGCGTGACGGACCGCGTGGTCAACCAGCTGCTGACCCTGATGGACGGTGCCGAGGGTCTGTCTGGCGTCTACGTGCTGGCTGCTACCTCTCGACCTGACCTCATTGATCCTGCTCTGCTGCGGCCCGGTCGATTGGACAAGTCGATCCTCTGTGATTTCCCGAATCTCGAGGAGAGGGTGGATATCATCCGGGCGATCGGTCGGAAGGCTAAGCTGAGCGAGGCGGTGCTTCAGTCCGACGAGGACCTTGTCGAGATTGCCAAGCGCACCGACGGCTTTTCCGGTGCAGATCTGCAGGCTTTGGTCTCCAATGCTCAGCTGGAGGCTATTCAGGACGTACTCAAGGACACGGATCATGTTGGTGGGGGCACTGGTAGTACCCGTCGGCCTGGGCAAAAAGCCGGCGCAGGAAAGACTACTGGACCGTCAACCCACAACTTTGTACAGTTCCGCTATGGTGAGGATGGCGCTGGCGAAGACCAATCTCAACGAGGGTCGAACCGGTCCTCTGAGCTGGCGCAGCAGGCCATGATTACTGCCAAGCTGGAGAGCATCCGGCTCTCGCGCAAGAGGGCGAAGCAGCAACGAGGTGGTGCTAGTGCTATTACTGAACATGACGAGGCAAAGATCAATGGCAAAGACAGCCAGCAGAAGGAAGTCGGGATCCAGTGGCGACATCTGGTCAAGGCTCTCGGCGGCACGAGAACGAGTATCAGCCACGAACAACGGACGCTACTGCAGAGGATATACCGGGAGTTTGTGGTTGGGCGCAGTGGTGAGATGAGAGATGGCCAGGCGAGCATGGAAATTGGCGGGAGAAGCAGTTTGATGTGATGCTGAACAGAGCATAGTCGTAGGCCGGACAGATAATTATGGACACTGAGCACGTCTGGTATCTAAAGAATTAACCAATTTGTCGACTACGATCGTAACGAGCATGGCTTCGGGGTAGCAATTTGGTCCACTACTACCCCGCCAGGCCGTACGGAGTTTCCACGAATACCACACCAACACAAAGTGGGAAGAGGGGAAAGAAGAAAAAGAACCCAGCTTGGCGATGTCTGTATTTCCTACAGGCTCGGCAGTTGTATAGATGATATTTGAGATTGGCTGACCATTTCAGGGGCCCCTAACTGTGGTCTATAGCTCGAGGTGGCTGATGATGGGATGTTGATGCGGTGTCCTGCGGCCTCGTGGGCGCTTTCATTTGGTCTTAAAGCTGGTTTTCCCTTAATATGTGTTATGACCCATCCAACATGCAGGTCACAGGGAAAAGCGGTACAGCACGGAAGACACCCAAAACGGACCGTTCGGTGCGGAAAGTTCAACACTTTTTTAAGTTCAACACTTACCCACAGTCCATCAGCAAGGATTACGTAACCAACGGTTAGGGTTACAATAGTTGGGATAGTCAGCTATTCCAACTATCGCTGAGATAGTCAACTATGTTGACTATCCTCACCACTTCGAGGTTCGTGTTGACAATACCTGTTTGGACATTTCTACAATGTGTATGTTTCTCTTGACAGCTTTTCAACCAATATCGCAGCAGGAGATTTTGTGCAGGGCTCGCGACTGGTAGCAGCCGAGGGAAGCCTATTTGAATAGGGTTTTCCTTCTGGTTCAGCTCGTTCTGTACAAGTCTTTTGCATTTGGCCATATCTACACACATTCCTCCTAACATGAATGTGAGCCGTCATACTCGCCTTGTTCGTCATATTAGCTGCTATATCCATCATACCAGTTCTCCTCCAGGGAAAAGACTGTTGGAGTTCCCAGATATCTTTTATGCTGATGGATATCAATTTCTCCGTTGTCTCTTCCTGCTACCACCTGGCTGCTGAGGTGCCTTTGGCTGGGAGATCCGGTCACTCTCCGGCGGCTGTGACGATGCGTTGTTGTCAGCGAAACTGGATGCTTGCGACCATTCGTTGTTGTACCGGCTGAGGCTGGCGTTGGTGCTTGTTGCTGCCTGAGATTGGTTCCGAAGGTGCTGGCTGGGGGCGCGCGAGACTGGTGGGATCTGCCCGTGGGTGTAATAGCTGTCACCCCTCTCGAAGCAGACACCAGTGTCTTTCTCGAATTTCTTGAACTTGTTGTCAACCTCCTGGATTGCTTTCCTTAGATAGCCGGCAAGCTCCCCAACTCCATAGCCGTACAGGATCTGCGTGAAGACATCCACGACCTCTTGCCGCTTGAGTGGGGGGGAGGCAGTCCAGTAGTCGTTGTATACAAATTTCAGCGGGTAGTCTTCTCGGATGGGATCATCTATGTCCTGTTGGTCGTAATCATCTGCGCTCTTATCTTTACCGGAGCTAATGCGACAAGCCCGGTGGATTCTAACCTTTATGCCCACGGATGTCGCGACTACAGAGAAGAATCGGACCTTGTCGAAGAAGAGGTTCACAAACTCGCCCTCCTTCCCATCGTCGGCTTCTCTGAAGAACTCGTACATATTATGCAGAGCCTGGCTCGCATTATTGAGGCTCTGAGCGCGGGCAACAATATCAAAGACGCTCTGGTCAGTCCTTTTTGCCTCGATGGTCAGAAAGTGGAATGCTCGGTCGCTATAGGGCGAGCCGATACCCTCATAGCATACCAGTCTCTGTGTCGCGTCGGGGAACATCTTCCAGGTCGTGCCTACAGGGAACAGGCTCTGCCGCCGAAAGGCTACAGCGAGGTCGGGTTTCGGCTGTGAGAGGAATTTTTTCCGCTTCCGAGAGGCCATCGTAGGCATCGGTGGGCATACCCAGAGGCCCTCAACAGCAAAGTCGAGCAATGCCTTCGTAGTGGGTTCTCCTCTTCCATATATCAACCGGTAGCGGTCGATCATGGAGATCAGCACTGTACGCTGAAAGATAGGTTCCTGGGAGAGATGTGTGCACTTGCCCCCGTCCAGGATCCAGAGCTTGTCGTTGTAGGCCCTTTCGGCTATGTTCTCCTCGTCGATCTTGACCGGCAGCGACTTGATCTTCTCGAGATATATATCTATGGTTTGTGAAGGATGCAATGCAACATTGCGATAATCGAGTCCTCGCTGAAACTCTATAATGCTGGCAGAGACAGAGAGGCGTGCCATCCTGGCGATGATCCCAGGATCTAACAGGACGGACCCTAAAAGGTCGAGCGCCGCGTCGCTCAGCGGCGGCAGATAGCCAACGCGCCTGTAGAAGACGTCCAAAGGATCTTCGTATCGGGAGCCAGACTCTTCTGAGGGCGTGTCTCGCCCAATACTGCCCTCGATGGTGTTCTCGATGGTGTTCTCGATGGTGTACCCGATCGTAGGGTAGGCAGTGTTCTCGGCGGCGGCGTTCTCGACACTCTTGATGTCTGAGCGAGGCTGCGAGCTTGTTACCGCTGATGCCTGATCAGACTCGGCCGTGGTCGGTGGGAAAATGGCTTGAGCAGGCTGCTCTCTCCTGGGCCGCTGTGTCCCTGCTCGTCCACGTCTGCGGAGGATCTGCTCGGGATCCAGTTCCCCATCCACCACCTTGCCCGAGGCCGCTCTCGTCTTGCGGCGACCTGTGACCGGTGCACCAGAGCCGGGAGGCTTTCTGTTGTCCTTCTTTCGAGCTTGGCCGGCAGCTGTGTCCCGGCGGGTTGTCCTCGACGGGCGTGGTTTGCTTGCACTCGTGGTAGTTGCCGTTGCCGCTGCCCTCGTCCTTGTTCGCATATCTCCGAGTGAGCCCCAATGACCCCTAATCTGTGTAGCAGACCATAGCTGCTGCTGAGTGGGAACAAAAAGCCGTAGCTTACCTCCTCAATTGCCCCGGCATCTTGGCTCGGCGGGCATACGAAAAGGCCTAACTCTCAAAGGCGCGGTTGTTGTTTTTTTTTTTTTGTGTGTTTAAATCCTCGTGGGAACGCTATCGGGGATTAGAGCCTCCCGCTTTTAATGCAAGCTCGACGAACACAGCAGGTCATTTTACCCGCCGATAACCTGGCATGATGCGACGGGGCCACCGGAGGAGGATCCTGCTCTGGCCCAGAACCCACCATATGCCTGAAGGGGGGTGGTGACGGGGTATTGGCCACATATTGACCATTGACAATATTTGCCCAGCCACCATGTGCGGATACAGCCGCGGGGTAGAAAGGAGTTCGTGACCATTCTACTGCATGTGCATGCATAAGACCGGTGTAACCTTTTGCGATAAACAGGGAAAATGAGGAAGACGAACAGAACTGTATTTTGATGACAGCCGCCCAATGCGCCGAACTATGTATAAAGGTTGGTGTTCGGATCTGTCTCGGATCAACAAATCTCGTCTCGGATCAACAAATCTCCCCTGTTGTGCGACAGCAGCGGCGGGAGGGTGTCAAAAGGTGCCATCGATAGGAGAATAAGAGAACAAATGGTCAAGGAGTCTGGAGCTACGTAAGGAAACGCAACAGAGACGGACGGTACAGCGAATTGCTGACAGGTATTCCACACCGACGGCCTTATGTTGGCCAATTGGTTTCCATCGACACCAACAAAGAGTGTTGGTGAAAAAGAAGCATTGCCGATCGCTGTCTTGGAGAGGTCAAGGGAACGGCTTGGCTCGTGCTGCGAGGCGTAGGCAGCTTGCAGCATGTATCAAGAATTACACGGGCAAAGGGTCCTAAGCAGGTAGCTGTGTATTCGTGCGTTTTCTCCCGAGAGGTGAAAGGCAACATGGCTATCTTCAAGCCCAACTTTAATCAGCACTGCTTCCTACACTCATCTAGGTAGGTGCAACAAGAGGAGGCCATTCTTCCGGTTCATTTGCTCGGCAAATGCCGCCGCCCGCCCAAGATCTCGTTCAAAAGTGCACCTTCGCAACGCGGCAGTGCGGGCCGAGCCGGTGTCCTGATTTGCTTATGCAACCTCACTTAGTTTTCTTATCTACTTAGTAGATACCAGAATTCTCCACCCGAGCAATAGCTGCCACCAATTCGACACCATTCTTCAACTGAATCATCGTGACTCTGCCTGGCTTATGTGATGGGTGTTCTGACATCAGTTTAACTGCACTGATTAGGTTAGCTTGACAACTAACTATTAAGACTAGTAATTATATAAGCATAGGAAAAGAACCTACTTTTTGTGAGAAAGACCTCTTTTCTTGACAATAGGACTGCAGCAGACAAATATAAAAGAAGTACCTAAATAAGTAGCATACTTTCAATGTACCTATTATGAAAGTAGAGGGGCTGCTTTCCTCTCTCTCTCGATTTAAACCCATGTAGGAGTTGATGTCTGAATATCTCTCTCATAGTTTTCCGGCTGCCAGCAAGAACGGGACTGGGAAGAGATCTAAGTAAGGCTACGACGGATAAGAGGATAATGACCAAGGTGTGAGGCCATAGCTGCAGCCTGCATGGAGGCTTAGCCCATACCAGTGGCACAATATGGTAGTATCCTGCAGACACTGCCACGCTGACAAGTGACTTATGAGGGAGCCCTACTTTCTTACGATTCCCATACCCTCGCATGGATACGGAGACAACCTCTTCATCGACATAAGTGGCGCGCAACATTCAGATTTAATTTTCATGCAGTTGCTCCCGGAATTTCTGCCAGACTGTCGCTGGATCCTCACGACTAATCTCAACAACCTGAGTTGCGAGGCGAACATGTGTTTTCAACTGGTCGAAGTTTACTCTCGTTGCCGCTGTGTTTACTATACGCACCCTGTAGACAGATGCGGTCTATACCCTGATCATTCTATCACCCAAAGAGTCATATTAGTAGGGTATGCTTGTTCAGCTCACAGCCCGCGGGAGAGTTCAAACAACTGGGCCACCGTGGACAGTCGGAAGACTGAACGCACCGTGCGCCGTAAACATCAAGGGACTGAACGCACCGCGTGCCGTAAGCCTCGAGGGAGCGGACTCACCGTGCGTCTAAACAATAGTACAGAAACCCTATCACGGCCCAGGTCGGAGTTGGGAACTGCTGACTATAGAGAGGAGCGTGATCCCCTCGAAGATGATACTTCGCTCTTGGACTTGGTTGAGAACACGTCAGACGACGGGAACTCGGTGGCTTCAGAAGCAACAACGGTCAACTCCATAGCATCTTCGGCGACATTAGTAGAGGAAGACCAGGTGGAGGTTCTATTCCAGCGGCTGCTATTATTCAACAACCTCAGGTACCTGTGGCCTCAGCTCACCCGCCAGTGTGGCTCACGCCAGCGTTGTGTAAGATCAATTGAGAGGTTCCTCCGGCGGTGGGCAAACGATCTGGCACATCTCGCAGCAACCAAGACATTCGAGGATAAAGAAAAGGCTATATGTCTATCCGCCTCTCATTTTGTCCGAAAATCTCGGCTTAGTCTAGCTCAGCGAATATGGGATGCGCATGGCAATCAGGACTTGGACGACGATATTGAGGCAGATTATGATGGATTTGAACAACTTCAGGCCAATGCCGGGGTCGATGTGGTGGAAAACGACTCAAGTCTTACCAATGACGATGCTGAGCGGTTCTTGCTTGGGACCGAGCCCATCAAAGCACTTGAGACTAGTATCAAGGCTTTCATTAGACCTGGAGTTGAAGAACAAACTTCTTATCTCTACGCGAACGCAGAAAGATATTTCGTCAATATTGTGTCAAAAGTAACTGGGAATCCCACTCCAGAAGGGATGCAAAGGTTATCGTGGACGTGTGTAAGTCAACCTTGTGGCACTGATGCCCCCCCCCCCCCCATTTCTTCTGTTTCAGAGAGAAGAATGAGAAGAAGAAAAAAGCACAATTTCTCCGCACACTTCCTGGTCGATCGGCTAATCTTTAGACTGTAGAAATGCGGAACGAGGATCTGCGATGACTATAAGGAACATCAACCAGGTGCTGTCAGTCGACTTCACAATCTTCTGCAAAAATATTCCGGGGAAGCACCAGGGGGACAAGATGATTCCAGGAGGGGATCCTCAACCAGTAAATTACTACTGAAGTTGATGACATGTTCAAAGGCTTTCATTACTCTAGGCCAAGCCAAGAGGAGTCTTCCGCAACACACCAGTCCGTCCGGCAAGTTGGTTGCAGAACTAGGTGCCTGTCCCCTGCGGCCAGGACCGACTCCGACAGATCACAACTTCATTCTGCTATGCATCCCGTTTCTGAAGTGGGCTCTGAAGCTGCACCAAGCTGAGGTCTGCAGGATCAATTCTGATCAGGACTTCTTCCGGGTGCTGCGGTATTACTACGCATCTAACCGTGGGACGGGGCCATGGTATCGGCTGCGTAAAGTTCAAGGGATCCATTTCGTCAAGGTAGATTCCATTCACCTCATTGTTGTTGTTGGAAGAAGAAAAAAAAAGATTCTAATCCGAGGTCAGTTCGAAACGTATAAAAGCAAACTGGTTGACATCCATATCCACCCGGCCATACCACCCGAGGACCAAGCAGGACAACATTACACATACGAACCCCTACCGGCTGAGACGATTCCGCCCATAGGCCCGAACCTGCTCATGCACCTGTTTGAGCACCCAGACCACGCAGAAATACTCCCGATTCTATATAAGAAGATCCCGCAAAAGCTGCGAGCCCAACTGGAGGCCTGCCCCGTGAAAGGCAGCGCGATTGGCTGGGGACTGCAATTCGTCGAAGGTATGAACTGGTTTAATATCTTCCTCTGTGGGTGTTTAGGCTTTGTCTCGGCCTTGCTTTTCGCTGTGGTCTGGTCTATCGTTCGCGGAGACGTTCAGGGCGGGTTTGCCATCAGCGGTTTTATGCTTGCTTTCCTGGGCTTTTGTCTTGGTATTGCCAGAACAGAGCTCGAGCTGAAACCTTGACGCCCTTAATTTTCTATGCTCTGGAGGTTTCATTAGAATTTGATTTCGAGTAGGGGGTTTGTCACATCGGCGGCTTCGCTACCCAGCATTTATGGATGTTAAGATGTTCATTGAAATACACAAGTTACTACTACGTCTTTCCATTTAGGTGTGTGTATGCGTGAGAGAGTGAGAGAGAGAATACGAGAGGGAGTCTCTCAGTATTAATTTTACCTCGCCACTATGACTTTGGCTGCTGCTGTCCACTATCTACCTTGTAACCAGATCAAGCTTCATTCGTATATTACTCTGCACCTCCCAGAATTTCCTATACCGCTCCACAGCGCCCCTTCCATCCTCCTCCCGGACACGTTCAAGCCACTCCTCGTCCTCCTCCTGTAAAATTTGACAGTCCGGCTCCGCCCCGCCATCCAGCAGCACCTCGACTATATTCCAGTAGCCCCTGATGATGGCCGCGTTCAGAGCACTGCCGTATTTGCCCCCGCGCGCGTTGGCACGTGCGCCTCTGTCCAACAGCAACTTGATTGAGTTTGTCTGGCCTGAGGACGCTGCCGCCTGCAAGACCGAGCCGAACAACCCCCCTTCCGTATTGACGTCGAGGTCGGGGAAGTACTCGAGCAGGAACTTGACCCACTTGGTGCCATGCAGCTCATGCTTGGTGCCACACGCATGCTGAAGTGGCGAGCCGTATGGACCGGCCCAGACGTTAATATCAGCGCCGCGGTCGAGCAGGAAGCGAGCCCTGTCGATCCTCTGGAATACTCCTCGCTCGGAATCCCAGGGGTGGAACTCGTCGTCCTCAAGCGCCCACTGCAGGGCGGTGGCGGACTGCCGTCCGCGGGTGTCGTTCACGTCCATACCGCGATCGAGCAGCAGCTGCAGCACGTCGGGAGATTCAGTGCCATACCGCGGACGTGCGGCGGCGTGCCAGGCGCTGCCGAATTTACCACCCTGCACGTAGACTTCAGCACCGTGCTCGATCAGCAAGCACACCATATCAGTATTTTCTTTTGCGCAGGCGGCCTGGAGCGCAGTTCCGTATTTCCCACCCTTGGTGTTTACCTCGGCGCCTTGGTCGACTAGCAGGCGCGTGATATCATCATTTTCCTTTGCGCAGGCGGCCTGGAGCGCAGTTCCGTATTTCCCACCCTCGATATTCACCTCGGCGCCTTTGTGAAGGAGCATGCGCACCCTGCCGATTTCCCCGCTCACGCAGGCCCCCTGCAGCGCAGTTCCGAATCGTCCACCTTGCTGGTTCAGCTTGGCGCCCTTACTTAGCAACAATTCCAAGATGTCGTTGATTTTATCGTGGTAGGTAGATGCGGCCGCTGCGGCCTGCAATGCGTTCCCGAATTCGCCACCCGGGGCGTTCACGCCGGCTCCCCGATCGAGCAAAAGCTCTACTATGTCCAGCCGGCCGGAGTGGCATGCTGCCTGCAGGGCGTTGCCATACTTGCCCCCTTGAATATGTACATCTGCACCATTATCTAGGAAGATCTGTATGAGTTCCGACCAGGGCTTTGTGCAAGCTGCTTGCAACGCCGTTCCAAAGTAACCCCCCTCACTGTTAATACTTGCACCTTCGTCGAGGAGAAGCTTCACGATGCTCTCACTCCAGGGAGGTCGGTAAGTAGCACATGCAGCCTGCAGTGCACAGCCGAACTCACCACCTTGAGCATTCACATTTGCGCCCATGCCTAGAAGTAGCTCGACCTCGTCCCTATGTCCCCTGTACCCACTGCACGCCGCCTGAAGCGGGTGGCCATACTGACCGCCTTGCGCGTTCACATCGGCACCTCTCTCTAGCAGTAGGCGGAAGTGCTCCTCATATTTATCCAGCTCATTAGTCGCCTTATATAATGCTGTTCCGTGGCTATCGACTTGCTTATTTATATCGGCGCCGTTATCCAGCAGTAATTGCAGGATTTGTTTTGACCAAACCCCATGAACCGATACAGCCGACGTTAAAGCGCATACCGCCTCGTTCGTCGACGAGTTGATAGTGGCTCCACGGCTACAGAGTAACTGCACCGTGTGAGAATGTTTCTGGGATGCAGCAGCTTGTAGAGCCGACCCTATCTTGCCGTGTTGCGCATTCACGTCGGCGCTGTTGTCGAGCAAGAGTTCCACAATCGCTGTATGACCTCCGAATGACGCCGCCTGCAATGCGCCTCCAAACATCCCGCCCTCCGCACGAGCGTCGGCACCCCTGTCAAGGAGGAACTGGACGATCTCCGCATTGCCTCCAAACGCTGCGTCCTGGAGCGCTACATCCAGATCCTCGGGCGTCACGTATGCGTTTGTGCCGGGATCTTCAGAAAGCAACATTTCGGTGAGCTGGATCAAGCCGAGCCTGGCGGTGTAACATAGTGGCCGCAGTAGCATCGACAGAAACCTCGAGCCGTAGTCTCCGAGTTCAAACGGGTAGTGACCGATACCACTTTCTTCGAGGATGATGCGCAGGCTCTCACTATGCGTGGCGAGGGCGCGTGCAGCAAGTCGGGCGAGCTTAGTCGGCCATCGTTTGCGCGGTACCACTTCCAGATGCAGCATCCAATTGAGGGCAGCGTATCGTCTCAGTGGGAACTCGTCGTTTTTCGCACCGGCCATGATAATGAGATGGTTATGGTAAGCGAGGCAAGAGTGCGCAATATGAAGGTGGGCATCGGGTTCGGTGAACCAGAAGGGCGCGGCCGGGCCCTTGGCAATACGGTCAGACATTAAGTACTCCTTTACCGTGAAGTGAGCTAGGCGGACGAGCGTGGCACCGGCTCCGCCTTTTCCGCTCCATAACTCCTGAGTAACGACTAGGCTGGATACATATCTAAGAAAATCTTGGGGCGTGAATAGCCGCTCAGCCTTGTCAAAGGAGACAGTGCACTCGGGGCGGAGGACGAAGATTTCAGCAAGCTCTTGAAGTTGAAGAACCCTGATCGACGAGGCGACCCACTTGAGCGAGTTCACAACCTGGGATCGGAACTGCACGTCTATGTTTAGGAGCAGCTTCTCGTATGTCGCGTCGAGTCCGCTTGGGAGTTGTTGAAGAGCCTTGCGGACGAGCGGGACAGAGGCTAGATTCCGGAGATCTCCAAACTGGCAAGAGACGTATTGAAACCTAAGCCGACTCATTAGCCATAGCATAAATGCTGCGTAATCAGAATAAAATCCCAATATCATACATGCCGTCCGCTTTCTCGATTAGCAAGGCCTTTGCCTCGGCTTTGAGCTCGCCAGGCCACGAGCTATAATCGGCGGATGCAAGGATCGAATCGGTGTATAGACCAATATCATGGTGGAGACCCTCCCAATGCGCTGTTAAATCCATCACGGCTCTTGACGGGGGAGACAGGATAGTGCTCATCCCCGCCTTGATGTCTGGTTCCGCTCGGCTTGCGCAGAAGATATGGAGATTGACCGGCATGGCGGCAACGATGCGACTGAGGCTATTGAGGAGCGTCTCTCGCTCTCCGTTCCATTGCGGGCATTCGTCTAGAGCGTCGATGACAATAAACGTCGCTGAGAACTCGCGTGCGGTAGCTAGCAGTAAGGACTCGAGAGTCTCGGTATTCGGGCGCATATCTTTCTCCTTGTACTCGGCAAGGGGCTTGATCGGCTGTAAAGTGTCGTGCCGGCTAGTGTAGAGCTGCTTTACAAGCGATGCAAGCATCCCGTCAACTTTCTGTTTCTCCAGGTCGCTAAAGCTGAAGAAAAAGTATGCGAGTGTGGTTTCGGGGGCGGGTGCACATCGATCCTGCAGGAGTTTGACGACGCATGAGCTTAGGATTGATTTCCCAGAACCAGCTGTAAGCCTGTTAGCGTCTAGAATAGCTAGGAGCAGATGGGCGAAGTGGTAGGTGTACGGTTGCCTTGAAGCCATAAGAGAGAGCCTGAAGACGACATCCAGGTCTTAAACTCGTCGCTGCCCCTCAACAGCCAGTCGCCCGTGCCAGTCTTGTGTTTATCGCGGGACGCATTGTAATTCTGAGAGGGGTCGATGCTACAGAGCCATTGAAGCAATTCTTTGCGCTTCTTCTCTGCCTCCGGGTCCTGGACCGCCGCCAGTAGTCCCGAGACGTTTGTACCAATGGTTTGCCAGTGGGACATGGCCTCCCGGTGCCGCGTATCAGCTGCCGAGCACTCGTCATCGTATTTCATATCCCGCCAGCTCTTGTTGATAGCAGAGAATTCGTCCTTTTGTTTTCGGATCTTATCCAGCATGCTGTCCCACTCGTTCCACTTGATCATGTCCGAGCCCAGGCGATAGGCGGTGTTGTGCGCGTAGTAGCAGTAGCTTGTAATCTGAAATTTTAGGATTTGTCGATAAAGCAGCTCCAGGGTGTTTTTGTACGCAGCATGAGACGGCGGGGACGATACTTGTTGGGTAGTCTCGGACTCGTAGCGTCGCACGTAGAGGTCTTCCCACATACGACTCTGGACCAGAAGAGACGAGACGTACTCCAGACCCCGTGCCAGGGAGGCACTCTGCTCCGAAGGGTTCAGAAATAGCTAGATCGACCATAATCTGGTGATCAGTACCTAGGTAGCTATCAAAGCTGTGTATGGAGGTAGATGCGGTTCAACTCACCGGCAGCAATAGACTCACGCCGCCCCACGCTATGGAGGCATGGGAGTTTGCGCTTAGGGCGTCGGAAATGTAGTCGTTTGCCCAATCGACAACGGCGAGGACGGGTTCCACAAGGTCTCGTACTGGGACCTCGGAGCTGCCGAACTTGAGTTTCCATACATCTCGATTGACCTCATCCATCTTGCGCCGGAGGATCGTCTCCAACTGGTCTCTCATTCCAACGTTGTGGCCGAGCGTGGAGGCGAGGCCGGCGCCCAAGTTCCCGCAGAGCTGACCTTCGTACTCCACGACAAGGTCTTTTTCTTCCTCTCGCAGCTTCTCGTAGGCCAGATTCCAGAGCTCACGAATCGACGTTTTCGCGTCTCTGGGCGGATGTGCCTGGGCAGACTCGTTGGCGGTAGGAGGAGGAGGAGGAGGAGGAGGAGGAGGTGGTGGTGGTGGTGGTGGTGGTGACGTGGAGGTTGACGATGCATGTTGGTTCACCGGAGAATGGGACCCCGGGATCCTGCCCGGCGAGACATTGGCATCGTTGTCTGGCTGCTGCTCTTGGCCAGGGGGGGCAGGAGGGGTAGGGCGTCTTGGGTTTTCACTGAATTGAGGGCTGCGGGGGTGGGAGAGTTTGAACTTCTCCTTGAGCTTCTTGCGAATGGGCATTCTGGACTGAAGCTTAGCAACGTCTTGAAAGTTGTCGATACTTTCCTTGCTTAGTGCTCCATTGATGGCTTGCTTTTGTACGAAGAGGAAGAGCAATGGACGTCGATAGCGCGAGATTTACGATACGACGATGGGTTGTTGGAAAGACTCGCCGAGCGACCACGGCATTAACAAGTGCGCCATGTGTTCAATATGCTTGGGCTGTGTCTTCCCCCCCTTACGTGAGAATGAGATGTGAGTGGGTCTGACAATCAACAGTGAGATCTTGGAAAACTGCCAATCAGAATGGTCAAGCAGTTGGAGTACTGATTATAGCAGCAATGGAATTGCTTTACAACTTGAAAGCTGCATGTACACCTTGGTCAAGCTGAAAAACAGAGGTGTGGTGGCGTGTGAAGCAGGGCTCTTCCCTTAGAAGAGAACAGTTATCACAATATATATGGGCCAGAGACCCCCGGGGAAAGAGGCTCTAATTACCTGGAGGACTTGATGCCGAACCCTCAGGCTCTCTCTTTCTTTACGAAAGTAATAGGGTATAATGAGTACTGCTGTCCTGCACCCTTTGCTAGCTCTGCGGACTAGGACTGGGCTGCGAGGGATAGGCAATCTCTAGACGGAGAGGGGACCGGAGACGAAGATGAAGGAGAGGAAGAGAGAGAGGAGGTTGAGGATGAGGATAGGTTGGATGAGGAGGACTTGGGGGAGGCGCAATCAGGCTCCCTATCAGACGAGGAAGAGAGTGATCTGGGCAGTTAAGGCCCGGGGAAGAAAAACCAAAAAACAAAACCATACACTCTCTCCATTTCGGAGGTCAACATTCACGTGTACCAGCATTTCGACGCTCAGCCCAGGATCACGACACTCAGCGCCTAGCCCTCCTTCCATTTCTCAATTTCTGCTAGCATATGGAGGCGAGGGAGGGTCCGAACAGACGGCTTTGCCGTCGCTGTCCACGGACTTCAAGTCGCTGAATGGGACGTGGTTCCATGTATATGTCTTTGTATGTATGTACATAGACCCTGCCCCGCTCAGCGCACCTTATACCCCTGGCGAGGTTTTCAGGATGTATATTGGTGACGCTGTCTACATTGTCAATCAGTCGAGGGAATTGCATAAGATATGATTCCCTGAAGAAGGAGTAGGCTTGCCTATGGAGGCTCCACGCTATCAATTAATGTTGTTATAGGGTGAGAATATGAATGTTTTAGTGATGTGCAGTGAAGCTCTCCTGCAGGGTGCCCTGGAGTGGAAACATTATGCCTATTTCGAACAACCTCGCCTTAACACTGTGACACACTCAGCCAAAAATAGCAAAAGTTGTTTGCTGTCAAAGACGTGTCTGAGTTTCGTCTCTGGGCCGATGCCATCTGTGACAACCAGCCAGACGTAGACGAGTGGGAACAACGGATCCAGTTCATCGGAGAGATCTACTCAGCTGCCCATTCAGTGATCGCATGGATCAACACGGACACGGGTCGGTGCGAGTACATTCAATACATAATTTGCCATGCCAAGTTTGGGCAGCCCTACACCCTCTTTAAATGCTCAAGATCTGCGCGTGTCGATCACAACGACTTGGTCATCAAAAGCAAAACACACGTTTCCATCCGAGTCCTTCCACGAGCAAAGAGTGATTGCCTGGGTTCCCAATGACTGTACGTCAACCAACAACTGCGGATGGTGCCGTAGCGCTGCCGCGGCCTCTTTGGGGCTAAGCCATCTGGGTATGAATGGTAGTCCGGACCCGTCTATAAAGATGTCCAGGTTTGCAGAACGGAACCAATCTTTGCGGCCCATCACAGATTCGAAAGGTGGCGGACAGCCTTGGTGCAGCTTGGTCCCTGTGCGAGGCTGACGGAGTTGCCTGGGGTGATTATCGTCATCGCCTTCGGAATCAATGCCAGCTTTCGCTGACATGCTGCTTCCAAGACTGGTAGAGCTGACTGTTCCAGTAATACTGCTGTGTGGAGAGAGTATGGTCCTGTCGTCATGTCTTGCATCGTCTAGGACTCCGCCTTCGACAAGCTTTTCACCCGTTGCCAATGTCGGGCTACCGTCATTTCTCCGTTGAGGCCCGCCGGAGGTCTTGTATACCTCAGAGATCTCACCACTGCCTTGGAAATCCACCTCATCCATTTTCTGGCCTGGGTGGACGCTGGAAGCGCTTGCATTCGTGATATTCTCAGCAGTGGTTTGTGTTGCAAATTCCTGAGGCTCATGATCATCAAGAACCTGAGAAACAAGATTGACGCTGGAAAGATTTGACAGTGTCATGATATTAGATGCTGAGAGATTCAGAGAAAATATAGAACTTTCGTTCGGGAACACGGTGGTTGGCTTCTTCCCAGCCTGCGCTAGTTTTCGGATGGTCGCGATGATCTCTTGCTCTAGATGTCTGTTGAGCTTCTCCTGCAGCGGCAGAAACTCTGTGGTCGAAGGGAGCCGCCAACTGGGATATAGTTTTCCGTGACTCCTCGGAACCGCGAATTTGCCGTGGATGTCGATGAGGGTATCACAGAGATAACAAGGCTTTTTGGAGGAGGCTATGATTCTAGCTGGGGTAATGTCTGGGGCCACATTCTCATAGTGCCCGAGTATCTGGATTTCTGCGTGGATTTTGGAGTTGCGTAGTGTTGTATTGACTCGAGTTGTGAAGAAATTGGCTGGGGACTTAGCAATTCCTTTTTGCACCCAAGACGGAAGGCTGTGCTCTGATATAATGTCCTCTTGCTGCGAGAGTCGAGTGAGTGTGGACGTAACATGGATGGGTTCAGTAACTCCCACTTTTGGAGGCTTTTGGGTAGCTGAAGCTGAGAGAGACACCTGTTCGACAGTCATATGCCGCAATGCTTGTGTATTACTTGCTTCTTTGCAGAGAAACCTGGCACTCTCATGAGCTCTGGCCGTCTTGGCGAGGCAGCTGAAGAGCCTTTTCTTCACGGTTCGGCTCATATCCTGGTCGCTGAGACAATCCAAAAGCGTCTCAAGAGGGACTCGCCTCAGGAACCTGGCCACATGCCGAACTAGCTCTTTGACGTCCAGGTGCTTGGGGTCGTCCATGGTGTCGAAAATGTCCAGGCGTGACAGCAATTGCCTCGACCGAGCCTCGTAGTCTTGGAGCTTACCTGGTGACATGTTGAAATTGCGTTCCTGAACTCTGATGTGCCAGGGTGTGCCAAGGAATTCTCTCAGGCTCGAACCGATGAACTTCTTCAGGACTTTCCCACGCGAGGGTCTGGCTACTCTCGATCCCAGGCGCTTGAGAATGCGCTCCTGGTGTAATGCGATGATTTGGCTAAAGACGAGCTCTTGAGTTGCCACTGTTTCTTTCTCGCTAGCAGCTGACAGAAGTCAACGTTCGAATTACTTTGATCCATTTTGTGCAGACGCCTTAACCGAGGGATCTCATGGTGAAAAGACTCGAGACGTGTGACTTACCGGAACGTGCACTACGCAATTCACCAAAGATTTGCTCAAAGCCCTCTTGTACGGTGTCCAGAACCCTCTTGGCACTCGTTGGACTAGGCTGGTTGATGGCCAAGAGCACTTTGCATCGTGCTTCGCTCGGGACCTCCTCTATACACACGGCCGTGACATGTTCCTCATTATCCGAGATGCCAGACAAAAATGCCAGCGTCGTCACAAGCTTGCTTTCTTGTTCGAAAGTAAGCATTCTCTGACGAGTTGTCCCGTGCAACTGGTGAGGTGGTCGTTCCAGATGTGGCCGTTCGTTACCAGGCAGCGGTGTAAGCATTTCCAGCAGAACTATGTTTTCTGCGCATCGAACTGATTGCGAACAATTCGCCGGCTGGGGTGCCTGGGAGCATCCAGGTGTGGCTGGAGACATGACCTGAGGAAGAGGATTGATCTTGACCGTAGGTTGGACCTCGTTCGTCGCTTTGCTTTCATTGGTAACTTTCGCTTTCTCCTGTGCCTTGGTATTTCCATGCTTGACAACCGGTGCTTGGATCTGTTTGGGTTGTTTTGGTTGCTTCTGTGGCTTCTGGATCGGTTGAGAGGGTGTTGCAGGTGGCTTGGGTTTATTTGATCCCTTCTTCTCCTGCTGCTTGTTCTTGGGCCCGGCTGGAGCCAACTTGGAACTCGTCGCGCCACCCGAGGGCACACTCTTCTGTTTTACTGGGGGCTTGGACACCTTCTTCTTCTTCTTGGTGGCCATAATCAGAAAGGAGCGACACCGTTTTCTTCTCAAATCTTGAACAGCTCTACAAGTACACCAAAGAACAGACAGACACAGCAGCAAATCGAGTGGAAGAGAGGAAGAGCGTGAGTGGCCTGGGACAGCTTTAAAATGAACGACTCATCATTTCTTAAATGCGATATCCTGACCGCAATGCACATGTGAGACCAGTCTCAATGCCAACGGCATTCTTGCTGCATGAGCCCGCCGACGAGGAGCAACTTGACTGGCTCCCTTGGCTTTCCATGCTGCGGGAGGCCTGCCACCAGTGAGCCGCGCTATCATGACTGCCTGCCCTCTGGACTCTGGTATAATAAGAACTGAAGATACATTTTCGTCTTTCTTTTTTCTCCCTTTCATTTTTTCATCCAAACAACGACGTGGTAGTGAGTGGAATCAATGTTTGGCGATGTTGTTCTTTCGTGATTTGCAAGAGGACCGGGCTGAGGCGGGTTAGGGGGAATTAGACGGGATTGCTCCGCCGAGAGAGAGGAAGAGTGAGAGAGAAGACCGAGCCAGACAGGGTTGCAGGGGTGTGCTTTGAGTGTGCCCCTAGAAACCATGATACAGTTCACGTCACAGAGGATAAGGGTCTAAGCTTAACTGACGCCTGCATTTTCTCCTTAAATTCTGCCAGACCGATGTCCCTTCTTGCTCTTGACCGAATGATGTCTCTGACCACATCAACATTCTAGAAAGTCTGGTCTAACCTGCTCCTCCTACCAACACCATCCTCAGCATCAACCATCATGTCCTGTAAGTGGAACCTTTGTCCCACAAGGC
Organism: Cryphonectria naterciae; assembly: GCA_014850475.1. Lineage (NCBI taxonomy): Eukaryota > Fungi > Ascomycota > Sordariomycetes > Diaporthales > Cryphonectriaceae > Cryphonectria > Cryphonectria naterciae. Next base: position 105,321 of record JACWST010000042.1, on the reverse strand, counting down.
TGACCGAAGCCCCACACGGCCGCCACGCATGCACGACATCAACACTCCTTTTCTAACCCATGCACCAGGGTTCAGTTCCAGCAGCAGGGTCGTGGTCAAGACCCGGCTGCCACCGGGTGCGACCCTGAAGCAGGGCGTAGACATGCTGCACGACCAGGACTTCTTCATCAACTGCGACCCCTGCCTGCAGAAATACGAGCTCCTGGAGAGGGACCTGGCCAGCCCCGAGCTCCCGGCGGACCGCGTCAAGGGCATCAGCCCCACGACGTCTTACAAGATCATGGACGTCGTCGAGAATATACCCAAGGGTGTCTGGGGGAGCCATGTCGAGTCGCAGTACGAGTTCACCGACGTGGAACGGGGTCTGTTCTGCCGGATCCGCAGTCCCCTCAACGTGGTGATGGAGGCGCTGTGGGAGATCCGGGAGGCGGAGGACGGGGAGGGGCTCGAGCTGGTGGAGGAGGCTGATATCAAGTGCTCGAGACTGCTCATTGGTCTTGTAAAGAGTCAATCCGAGGCTGGCGGTAAGTAATCAATCCTCACAGCCCCTGCATACTTTACTTTGTTGTGTCTGCAACCCAGCATCTCAGGTTGGCTAGACATGGAGCCCGTCTGCCGAGAATTGTCGTATTCGTGCTGAGTTCCCAGTTTTTTCTAGCCGGAAAGATTCATGCAAAGATGATAGATCGACTGAAGAAGGAAGTTGAGGAGTCAGCAACCACGGATGGTGGTTCTGCTTGAGATTCCAAGTTCCCAGCGAATGGCTTTTACGAGACCTTTGCATCAAAATTACCACAGCTGCATTCAATATTCTTGCTTAGCCTTCAAACCGTGCATAGCAATGTTTCCAGCCATACCCTATCATCTTTGCCAGGCGACTCATTTCCATTTCAGCTTTTGTCTTGACAGCCCTCCCCGAGAGAAGTCTTCAATGGGCTCGTGGCCTCTCTAGTCGAGGTTGGACGTAGAGGAGGGCGGCGCCATCATTGCTATGAAAATGAACCTCGCAACGAACGTGCAGCAAGACAAGATAGCACCTAGAAAATATTGCAAACAACGCCATGTTGCCTCCGGAATTTCATAATTGGTCAACAAGGATAATAGTAAGTAGGTGGCGTATTGAAAGTTGGATGGTTTATTGACGGAAACTGGGCGAGTCATTGAATCGATCACGAACAAAAGTGTCCGCCCACAAGAGAAAAAAAACGAGAAAATAGATTAGTGGAACGCCCAGAGCACAGGCTAGCAGGGGTCCAAGATCCGTCAGCCGCAAATGGAGGGGAAGAACGACCGGGCAGGGATGTTTGGTCTTTGGAAGGCCCCTCCGCCCCTCCGTCCCTCCTTCCCCCACCCCTGGAGCCGCGTCCTCGCCTAATCTTGTAGCCCTGTTTTGCTTTTCCTTTGAGACCCTGAATTGTCTCAAGAGACGACCAAAGACTTGCGCTCCCAACACGATATCTCTCTCTTTCTGACCCCTTCCTCGACCTCAACTTCGAAGCCCCCTCGAACAAAACTCACATCGCCATCCTCAACAAAGCTCTCATGTACAACACAATTATAGTAGGAGGATAAAAAACGCAGTTACTCGATCGGAAAAGGACTCTGCTGCCACAACCTGGGCTCGCATGAACCGGAACAGTCGGTGGAGTGGGTGTTTGCGATTCCCCCCTCCTCCAGCCTTACGACGACAAAGGCCCACCCGCCTCGATAAGCAACAAACAACACCTTCACAACGCAAGTGGGGCTAGACGAAGACGTCTGAGGGCTTGTTCAGTGCATAAAGTACCGTGACAGACCAACTTTGTAAGTTTCATGAACGCTCATGTGTCGGTGTGCTTAGACTTCGCCTTCGAGCAGGATGCCTGCTATGATCGCTTCGCTGACGACTCCGTACGGCAAAGGTGAACGGGACCCTTTAGGGCACTAGGGGTCCTCAACCTCCTCAACTGGCACTTCATTTGGAAATAGTTTTCGACGATAGTCTCTCTTCTTCTTGCGCCTAGCCTCTTATCTCTCTACGTTTCCTTTCCCTCTTATCACTGCAAGAAGCCTGTCCCGCAAGAAATTAACCCACATGAGACCCGTCCTTGTGGGAAGCCATCTCCATACCTACGCTACTATTCATGACCCCATCCGGGGCTGAAGCCCCTACTTGAATGAGATCGTCAGCAAGTCATACTAGACGACGATTGGCACCGACGACCGCAAGATCCGGGATCAAGCAGCGGCCTGGTCTGAGCTTTTGCCTGGTTCCGGAGTTTCCGTAAACGCCTGCTGCTGTCATGGCACACCTCTCCACATACGCCGCCGACTTTTCGGTCACGCGGCAAAAGGCGATCGAGGATGCAAAGAAGATGCAGGTCGTGGTGCAGGAGGAGTGCAACAAGGCCGGGCAAGAAGTCCCTCCCTATCGGCTGCGGGAGCTGATCGGCAAGGGGAGCTTCGGCCGGGTCTACAAGGCCTCGGACGGGAAGACGAACCGGGTCGTCGCGGTCAAGATCATTGACATCGAAGAGTCTGATACCCTCAATCCCAAACTCGCCGACACGTACTCGGAGTTCCTCAAGGAGGTCAATGCCCTCAAGCTGCTCAGCGAGGGCGGCGCAAAGAACATCAACCATGTCCTCGATGCTCTACCCGTGGGGCAGTCCATGTGGATGGTCTGCGAGTATTGCGCCGGCGGCAGCGTGGCCACGCTGATGAAACCGACTGCGCCGGGGGGTCTCCAGGAGAAATGGATCATCCCAATCCTGCGGGAAGTCGCCGAGGCCATCTTCTGGGTCCACAAGGCTGGCATCATACACCGTGATATCAAGTGTGCCAACGTGCTCATCACGGAAGCCGGTGGGGTCCAGCTCTGCGACTTTGGCGTGTCGGGCGTGATCGAGACCAGATTCGACAAGCGATCTACCTTCATAGGGACACCACACTGGATGGCCCCAGAGCTCTTTGACACCTCAACGTCATACGGTGTCGAGGTTGATATCTGGGCTTTTGGATCCATGGTCTTCGAGATCGCCTCCGGTCTACCACCAAACGTCATGGCAGGAATCGATGTCACGCAGCTGGGCAGCTATCTCAAACAGCATACCCCGACGCTACAGGGGGACAAGTACTCAGAAAAGCTCAAGGACCTTGTCTCTTTCTGTCTGGTGGAGGATCCGACCAAGAGACCCATTATCGAGGAAGTTCAGCACCACCCTTATCTTCTCAATACAGAGGGCACACACCCCACCTCATCATTAGCTATGCTGGTAAAGGCCTTCAGGGTTTGGGAATCCCAAGGTGGTAGTCGCAAGTCGTTATTCGCGTTAGGAGGCGCGCAAGGACCGTTCGTTTCCGAGCTGGCTTCCACAGCCATGGCGAACGACGAATGGAATTTCAGCTCGACTGTCGATCTCGACCAGCGCATCATGAGTAATACAGATGCACAGGCTGTTTACGACGTCTACGGTTCCCAGGTGGACCTGACAGATCTCGGAGAGCCTACGCCTCAGGCATTCAAATCCAAGCGGCGACGGCCACCGCCAAACCTTCCGGTCATAAGGGCACCATTGGAAAAAGTGTTCGATCCCAACACAATATCCAATTATGAAGAGAACGCCCGGGTTTACTACGGAAGGCCGATGCTTCCACCGGCTTCGGACTTACCTCTGCGGGACGACTCACACAACGCGACAGTGAGGGAGTCTCTGATCGATCTGGATGCATCGCTGCATGGCGGGCGCCTGTCGAAATTTGTTGACATGGAGACCATCAAGGCTGGCCCAAGACGGTCGCGTGACTACGGATTCGGCGGCGAGGATTATGCCAGGCAGCCGAACAGCGATCCGGAGACGGTCATCGCGTCGAACAGCAGAAAGACCCAGGAGTGGAAGTTCCCCGTCATGATGCCTGCGTCTGCTAATCCCGAGATGTCCCGCTTCCCCTTCCACGAAGATGGCAGTAGTCATCCGGGATCTGCTCGCCCGCCTTTGCAACACCACACGACGGAGCCCGTCGGCTTCGCACAGGACTACAGCAGCAGCAATAATCTCACGGTTCCGCGTGCCGCCTCCCAGCAGGACAACCGCATCTCGATGGGCAGCCTGATCGACCTGGATGAAAGTCTCCCCGACCCGGCCATGCCCAGTGATATCCCACGCCCCTCGACAGCCAACTCGGACGCAGTATCCGAGGTAGGCAGCGCATTCGACCTCGAAAGGCACACCTCATACATGCCCATGCCCTTGTCGAACCGAGAACCCTCCATCTACGTCTCGGACGACTCCAACCTAGCAGGTGGCATCATGAACCAACGAGTACCGCCGAACTTTGCAGATGATCGGACACGAGGACGAAAGCTGAGCACGACTGACGCATTCATTGATGATGCGTACCTCTACGCTGGAGGCGAGGACGCCGGGGACGGGATGATGCTGGGGCCGACGATCGGCAGCCGCTCCTCATCGTCCCACTACAGGGACAACAGCCTCAATGGCATGAGCGAGACCGAGTATACCACAACATCAAGCAGACGGACGCCGTCTACCTCGTCGATGAACTCGTTCTACCAGGCTGCGGATGGGCGCGCGATGCCGCCGCTGCCCGGGCCGCCGTCAGAGAGGGTCATGATGGGCGAGGGCGGGCAGCTGATGAGAGACGAGTTCCTCCGGCTCCTGGAGGGAATGACGGGCCACCTCAAGTTCACAGGGGAATATGTCCAGGAGCTACCTGTCAGGAGGTCAGGGAGGAGCTCGATCATCCAGGAGATGCAGAAGGGGCAGCGAGAGGCTTTTGGATAAAGGCATACTTTGGATATAGGCATACAGCCTTTCTCTCCTTGTTCTTTCTCTTTATTTTCTTATTTTTATCTTTGATAGATCTCTGGGCTTTGGGTGAAGGGAACAAATGGGTGGGCAGGCGATCTGGTTTTGACACGAGAATGGAAAAGGGCAACTGAGAAAGGGATGGTTGATTTGCAGATCACTGCACTTTCTATGGAGGCTATGTCTGGACAACTACACCCAACGGTTTTGTACAATATGATGGCATGATGGATAATACGAAACGCCAGCGTTTTATGACTTGCCACAGGTCGGGAAGAGGCATGGTTTAAGAGGGCAACTGGAAGGGGGGGGGGGGTTAAGGATATTTATTACATAGTATTCGCTCCATAATTGGACACTGTGGATTTTATGGAAGATTTTGAATCTTGAGGCATTACTTATAACATTTGCAGAAAAGAAGTAGAGAAGAGAAGAAGAAAACAAAGAACAAAAGAAAAAAAGAAAGAAGGAAAAAAGAGGTTAAAGATGTGCCGTGCCGCTGGCGAGCTTTTACTTAAGGGTCGCCACTTAGCTCACCCGCCCCCAGGCTTAGCCGTTGAAAATTGCACAGTCCGTCTGGATGAATGGATGACTCAACTGAGATTTCTCCTACTCAAATATCAAAATCGACAACCAACATTTTGAACTACTCATTTTGAACACCTGAATGTAACTACAAGAGCTTTAAAACTGTCGAATAACTGTCTCTTTACACGACATTCTCTTTTTCATCAAGTTGGCTTCATTATATCAAACTCATCGTCTCATCCACCGCGCAGCTGCAAAGCCTTTCACCAATTCAGGCTCAAAAGCTGCAGCCTCATTTCCATCACCACTCTTGATTTTCCCCCACCAACACCAAATCCACACCACCACAACCAAACCCGCCATAATAATGAAGACACGGATACTCAAAGTGCCCCCAGGCCCTGAACCAGGCCACTTCGTCTCCTCCTCCTCTTCCGCCAACCCTCTCGACACCTGGGAAATCTCTACCTCGTCCTCCGACCAGGCCACCCTTGCACCCCTCCACGAGGCCGCCCGCCTCCTGCGCGAGAGCGACAACCCCGTGGCTTTTCCGACAGAGACGGTGTACGGCCTGGGCGCAGATGCGACACGCAGTGCCGCCGTGAAGGGTATCTATGCCGCCAAGGGGAGACCGTCGGACAACCCGCTGATCGTGCATGTGTGTGATCTGGATATGCTGCGGGGGCTGCTCAGGCCGAAGGAGCAGCAGCAGCATGACGACGGCACTGCTACCACAAATGGCACGAACGGGTCTGGAAAGAAGGAGAAGGAGGACGATGACGAGATCATTCCCGAGATCTACAGGGAACTGATCAGGCGCTTCTGGCCTGGGCCCCTCACCATCCTCCTCCGCTGCCCTTCCCCCGGCCCGCTCGCCCCAGAAGTCACAGCCGGCCTGCCCACCTTCGGTGCCCGCATCCCCGCTTCCCCGCTGGCGCGTACCCTCATCCGCCTCGCAGGCGCCCCGCTCGCCGCCCCCTCGGCCAACGCCAGCACCAAGCCGTCGCCCACGGCGGCGTCGCACGTGCTGGACGACCTGGACGGGCGCGTCGAGCTGATTCTCGACGGGGGCAGCTGCGGCGTCGGCGTGGAGAGCACCGTGGTCGACGGGCTGTGCGCGCCGCCGGTGGTGCTGCGGCCTGGTGGGGTGAGCCTGGAGGAGCTGCGGAGTGTTCCTGGGTGGGGCGGGGTGGTGAAGGGGTATCGGGACGAGAGCGAGGAAGGGGGGAAGAAGGAGGGAAGTGGTGGTGGGCCGGGGCCTCAGGCGCCGGGGATGAAGTATAAGCATTATAGCCCGAGAGCCAAGGTGGTGCTTTTTGAGGCGAAGGGCGGGAGGAAGGGGAGTGTGGACGACGTGCTGGTTGAGGTGAAGGGGAGGCGAGAGGGGAGGGGAGGGGTTGTTGGTGTCATCAGGACGTTGAGGTGGCAGAGGCTACCGGGGGAAGTGGCCGCTCGGGAAGAGGCCGTCGTGGAAGACGTGGCGGTCAATGGACATACGGGTTTGGGCTATGAGATCTCTACGTCCATCATAGACGGTGTGGAGGTTCTGGACATCGATCTGGGGCAGGACACGAGACTGGTCGCCCAAGGGCTCTTCTCGGCGCTCAGGGAGCTGGACAGAAAGGGCGCAGATGTCATCTTTGTCGAGGGCGTCGAGGACAGAGAGGATATAGCAGCAGCGGTCATGAACCGTCTGCGCAAGGCAGCCTCGGAAATTAGAGCATAGAAACTCGATAGACAAGACGCATTCAAAATGCAGAAAGCGTCCCGGTCCTGGTTGGTCCAGGCCTGTAGTAGAGAGCCCTGCTGCTCTGTTTCAACACACACACACACACACACACACACAGGGACAGGTCTTCATCATTGAAGCACAATTCGATTTTCCGAAAGCAATGTGTGTCCCCAGTACTCCTTTTTCTAGAAAACTAGACGCCGAGCCCGTGGTTCCCTTTGCAGGACCTTGCCACCTCCTCCTACTGACCACATCTCTTTCCCCCCCCCAAAACCAATCGCTTTTACAATCCCTGCCGCAACCAGTCTGACAACTTGCTCTTGCCCAGCTGCGCCAGATGGTTGACACCCTGCTCGCTGAAGGGATCGATCCGGCGCAGGTCGACATCCTGCGTGGGCGCCTTGCTCACGCGCTGGACGATGATGGTCGGGTCTGTCTCGAGGATGATCCCGTCGTCGACGATCTCGTCCACGGCCAGGGACACGAGGTCATAACTCTCGATGATGGTGCGCTTGTCGACCGAGGCCTTGAAGAGGAGGTGCAGGGAGTCGCGCAGGGCGAGGATGGCGTTGTAGAGCAAGACTTCGTTCTCCTCAACGCTGCCGACGAGGTAGAGCATCACGTCGCTCTCGGATTTGTAGAGGACACTGGAAAGAAGACAAGGGGAGTGTGTTCGTCAGTTCCCATTGTCCGAAAAAGTATATAGCAATGCTCATAGGGGAGGAGAGCTTACATCCGTCCATCGAACAGCAAGATGTCTCCGGTCTGTTTCGCGGTCTTCTCGAGTAGGGCCTTCTCGAACGCCTTTTGTGACTTCACGTCGGGATATGGGTTGTTTGATGCCGCTATACGCAACGTCAGTCCGAGCGCTTCATGGAAATATTTGAGGTCTTCAAGCGGACGCACGTGCACTCTGTCCTGCTGGGAGGGTAGCGTGGTGTGGAGAGTCGTAGTACTGGGAGACTTGTAAGCTTGTATCCTTGGTAGACCGCCATGGGAGGTTCAACGGCATATTCCTGCTGGGCGTTTTCGAGGGCCGGACGGGTGCTTGCTCACTTTCGCGTATAATCTCGATCCATCCTCCTGAAGATCTGAGTTAGCTTGTGAAACAAGAAGCGAGAGAGCCAAGTCGCCGCAACCGCCAACATCAATGGAAGCCATGGTGGTGCATGTTCGGTTAGGGACTGGGTGGGAGGAGGAGGTTTCCTCACAGTTGAGAGAATGAGGATGGCATTGACCGAGTAGAGGGACATTCCTGGAGCCATCTTGACTGCTTTGTGACGTCGCAACGTTGGAGGCAGCAGGGTATCGAGTTGATGGGCACAGAGGGTGGGAATGTCGACTTCCAAGCTCGCAGGCGCATCTCACAGCTCGCCGAACGTCAACGGAAGGGCTCCGTGTCAAGACCGGCAAGAGAGCCAGGGACCCCCTGCTCTGAGATGTGGCAGTGCAAAACGTGGCTGGTGCAAAAAGCACTTTAAAACTTGCAGGGATTCGCGACAAGCTTCGCGCCTGCAGCTCGTCGCGTAAATCGACACGCGTAAATGAAATTGAGCCTAGTTCAAGATATTTCGATTCCACCCTCTTCCTCACCACGTCAACACTCCCTCCCCCCCACTCAACCTTTTTGGAACTTCTCCGTTGCGTCGGTGGTTCTCCTTGATACAAACCAGCAACAGGAAATCCTTTCAAGATGTCTTCTCCAGCGAGACGATCAACACGCAGCTCCCAGGCAAGGAGCAGCCCAGCACCGGCCCCTCAGGATGCCTCGCAGACCCCGCGTCGAACTCGAGCCTCGCAGCTCGCCTCCAGTCCCATGTTTTATGAGTCGTCGTCGCCCGCCAACGGAAACACGAACCCTGCGCCGTCTTCGCCTCTGCGACAGATGAGCAATTCTCAGAGCACCAACAATGGCGTTGCCCCGAGTTCGCCTTTGCGCCAGCAGACTGAGACCCAGTCTATAAATGGTGGCGATCGCACACCAAGAGCGAGTGGTCTGGCTATTGGCGGTAAGACTTTGAAATATCTGTAGCACTGCTCTAGAAGTTTTGGGTCTGATCAATCATATAGAGTCCTCTCCTGTCCGCTACGATCCCAGCTCCAGTCCCGGTGCTCACCCGCAGACAGACCTGCGAAGTGAAAGCAGTGGTCTCTTTGTGGACTCTTCTCGGAGGCAGCCTCGGTCTAGACGTGGTGATATCCACTCCGAACACTCGAATCGAACACCTATCCCACCGCGTCGCATTGTTCTAGGGTCTGATGGAAGGGTGGTCCAGGATGCTCCCGCCTCGGATGCTGCTACATTCTCCAACATCAACCCGGGGACCTCAGACGCTGACGCGCTTGGCGGGCAGAGTCAGAGCCTGGTCTGGGGAACCACAATCTCCATCGACGACACCTTTGTGTGCTTCAAGGATTTCCTCCGCAACTTTAAGACGCAATACCGCCTGATATTCGACAAGAAGCCTGATGAGGTTGCAAATGCCCCCGAGGCTCAGACGAAGCCTTACTGGATGGTCCTCGAAACGATGCTGGCTCTTGGCACGAGCAAGCTCTACCTGGATGTTCGGGACCTCAATGCCTACCCGCCTACCCAGAAGCTGTGGCATCAGCTCCAGTCATATCCTCAGGAACTAGTGCCCATCATGGATCAGGCGGTCCACGACCTCATGATCGAGATCGCAAGAGACGAATCGACCAAGCAGCGACAGAGTGGCTCTGCCACAGCGCCTTCGCAGAGCTCTGAACCTGCCATCCCCAGCTCGGACAGACCCGAGGACCCCTCAACGCCAAGACCAGCACCTCAGCGGGAGATCACTCTTGAGGACCAGGTTGCCGAAACCATCTACGTGGTGCGCCCCTTTGGCATGGACAAGACCACGAACCTGAGGGAACTGAATCCATCAGATATGGACAAAATGATCCAGATCAAGGGTCTCGTCATCAGGACCACACCCGTCATTCCGGACATGAAGGATGCATTCTTCAAGTGCAGCGTCTGCAGCCATGGTGTCCTCGTCACTCTGGACCGCGGCAAGATAAGAGAACCGACTGAGTGTCCTCGTGCCCGCTGTGGGGCCAAGAACTCGATGCAGATCATTCATAACCGCTGCACCTTTTCGGACAAACAGGTCATCAAGCTACAGGAGACCCCAGACGCAGTACCTCCAGGCCAGACGCCTCACTCTGTGTCGATCTGTGTATATGATGACCTTGTAGACTTCTGCAAGGCTGGTGACAGGGTCCAGGTTACTGGCATCTTCAGGGTCAGCCCAGTCCGTGTCAATCCCCGGCAGAGAACCATTAAGAGCATCTACAAGACGTACGTCGATGTTCTACACGTGCAAAAGGTTGATCGCAAGAGGATGGGCGCAGATGTGTCGACTCTTGATACCGAAGATGATGACGAGATTCAGGTCGACACACCTGGAATGGACGAGACCCGCAAGGTCAGCCAAGAGGAGGAAGAGAAAATCCGCGAGACAGGAGCTCGTGAGGATATATACGAGCTACTGGCCCGTTCGCTCGCACCCTCGGTCTATGAGATGGACGACGTCAAGAAGGGCATCCTACTTCAGCTGTTCGGTGGCACCAACAAGAGTTTCGAGAAGGGCGGCAGCCCTAAGTATCGTGGCGACATCAACATCCTGCTCTGCGGCGACCCGTCCACCTCAAAGTCTCAGATCCTGTCCTATATCCACCGCATTGCTCCTCGTGGTGTATATACTAGTGGCAAAGGCTCCTCGGCCGTCGGTCTCACCGCATATGTCACTCGCGATCCCGAGACTCGTCAGCTTGTGCTCGAGTCTGGTGCATTGGTCTTATCCGACGGCGGTATCTGCTGCATTGATGAGTTCGACAAGATGTCTGAAGCCACTCGCTCCGTGCTTCACGAAGTCATGGAGCAGCAGACAGTGTCGGTGGCCAAGGCGGGCATCATCACGACGTTGAATGCTCGGACCAGTATTCTGGCGTCGGCCAACCCGATTGGCAGTCGGTACAACCCTGATCTGCCTGTGCCTCAGAATATTGATCTTCCCCCCACGCTGTTGTCACGTTTCGACCTCGTGTACCTCATCCTGGATCGGGTTGAGGAGAAGACCGACAGACGCCTGGCGAAGCATCTGTTGTCCATGTATCTAGAGGACACTCCCCATTCCGCCCAGACCAACAACGACATTCTCGTGAGTTCTTCCAACGATTATACTTCCCATTCCCTGATCTTTGTTACTGACCCTACCTACCTACCTACCTAGCCCGTCGAGTTCCTCACCTCCTACATCTCCTACGCTCGCGCCAACATCCACCCCACCATCTCGCAGCCCGCCGCACGCGAACTCGTCGACTCGTACGTCGAGATGCGCAAGCTGGGCCAGGACGTGCGCTCTGCAGAGAAGCGCATCACGGCGACCACCAGACAGCTCGAGTCCATGATCCGGCTCGCCGAGGGCCACGCCAAGATGCGCCTGTCTACCGAGGTCACCCGCGAGGATGTGCTGGAGGCGGTGCGGCTGATCAAGTCGGCCCTCCAGACTGCCGCCACCGACGCTCAGGGCCGCATCGACATGTCGCTCCTCACGGAGGGCACCAGCGCGGCGGAGAGGAAGCGCAGGGAGGACATGAAGGGCGCCGTGCTCAAGCTGCTCGACGAGCTGACGACGGGCGGCCAGGCCGTCAAGTACGCAGAGGTTAGCAGGAAGCTTGGCGAGAACGCCGGCGTGCCGGTGGAGCCGAGTGAGTTTGCAGAGTGTATGAGGGCACTCGAGATGGACGGCTCCATCACGGTGACTGGTGAAGGCGCGAGGAAGAGTGTGCGGCGGGTGACTGCTGTCGTGTAAGCCTTTTATGTTGTGTTGGGCTTTCTTCTTCTATCTTTTAGATGTACATTTTGGGGGGTTTGTCGATTACGTGTTCGAGATTGGCGTTCGGGTTTGTGTGGTGGACTGCTTGTCTCTGGCATGGCTATTATTACTACGCATGAGGACGTAAAGAATGAGGTTAATGAGACGCTTGCAATGCTATATACGCGACATCTATTGCTCAGGAGGGGGGTGGCTCAATCCAACCACAATGCTAGTCAAAGTTCGCACTCGTTCCCTTGGCAGCCATCTCCACATCAGCCTCACTGTCCCCCGTCTTCTCACCACCAGCAATAACCTCGTCAGCGTTTACTTGCACTGTCTGTGCTGCAACACCATTGTAGACCTCCGTCGCTTTCTCCAGCGCCGACTTTACCGCGGCCACTAACTCCTCCGCATCCTCCAGACCAACACTGATGCGCACCTGCTCCTCACCCGCTCCATACGCTGCGTGGTACGCGACCTGCTCTGGGTCCTTGCCCCACGCCAAGGCGTTCATTGGGACCGCCAAGGTCTTGTGTGCGCCGAGGTGCGGACCCTGGTGCACGGAGAGGTTGTCGTAAAAAGCGATCGCCGCCGGGAGCGTCTTGAAATCGACAGACAGCAGGCAACCGTACCCGGGCACGAAGTCCGGTGTGACAGGGCGCATGAATGCCTCATAATTGGCTTGCGTGTCGCTCGCGCTGGGGTACAACACCGCTTTGATGGGCGAGCCCGGGTGAGCGGCCTCGGTGGTCAGGAAGTTAGCCATGGCGGCGGCGTTTCGATTGAGGGTGGTAGATCGGGGAATGTAGTCCTCGCTGTTAGAGAGAAGCCGTTCTGCGTCGCCGGCAAAGAGCTCGTTGTGAAAGTTTGCTGTGAAAGAGGGCTTAATCTGCGGATAGAAGGGCGAGAGCGGGTTGAGGACCACAGACCCGCCCATCACGTCCGCATAGCCAGAAAAGGACTTGGTTAGACTAGTGATGATAAGGTCGGCCACGGGGAGCACGTCAACGCTGGCGAAGGAGCTGATGGTATCGTCTATGACGACGGGAAAGCGGTACTTGTCGGCCTGGATGATGTCAGAGGCGTCTACTATTCTCATGATGGGGCGGAGACCAAAACAACAGGAGAAAACTTACTATTTGATGGAGCCTCTTCAGGTCAGCGCTCACAAGGATTGGGTTGGAAGGAAACTCGATAAAGACATAGCTGACTGTCTTGCCGGCATTGTAGTGCGCTTCGAGATACTCCTCAATTTTCTCCATGACTCCGCTGTTGGCATCACAAGCACCAAAGTGTTTCATCCCACTAGTCACCTCCTCAAATACATGAAAGGTGCTGTGGAAAATAGACCCAAGCACGAGAATCGTCCCCGCGTCTCGCTGCAGGAGGATCTGATTCAGCCTCCAGATGGCCGCCATGCCCGTCTGGTACAGATACACATCCCCCTCAGCGACCTTGACACCTGCCGAATCGATCGGCGCACGGTGCAGTAAGTCTCGGATGCGCTTCCGCAGCGCACCATGGGCCTCACACTCGGGGAGGTACGACGCCGGTGGGACGTCGCTGAGGTCTTCTCCCGACCACTCCACGATGCTGAAATCACCGGCGTCCAAATGCCCAAGGAGGTCCCCGGACGCCCTAGAGGAGAGGCCGGTCCCGGCATTTTGCCAGATGCCGATCACGCCGGGCATCTTGGGCAAGGAGTACACGACGCAATAGAGCCGGACCCCGTGCACGTCGACCACCCGAAAGGAGAGATCACCTTCGGCCAGCTTGTGCTGCTTACGGTGATGCGACGTGCTGTACGCCCTGTGCAAGGCGAAGGTCTCTGGATCGGTGAACATGAGAAGACCATCCTGGGCAGGGTCGGCGCCCAATTTCTGGGCCAGGGCGACGGACAGCTTAAGATGAGGACTTAGCCCAGCTCACCAGAACGACTTTCAGCATTTATCAATCGGTTTGGGCCGAACTCACCTGTCGCGCGCAGCCAAAAGGGAAGAAGCGTGGGTATATCGACTTCAACCTTGCAAAAACGGTTGGGTCGCCATCTCGTAAGCGGAGGGCCGTCTCCCAGCCTGGACCGTGAACGGTGATCGTATGCGGACCCTCGGGCGGCAGAGAGTGGCCGAACTCGGTGGTGATGGGCTTTACGACGGTGGCCATTACTTCTCTAGCGATTCTTCTAGCGATTCTTCTAGCGATTGGAAAGCAGTTGAATGAGTGAATCACGCAATATGGCGGGGGGGAAGAGGGGGGGGGGGGGGAAGGCTAAGATCAGTGCGATTCAAGAGTTGATATATATCAGTCGGAGGAAGTTGCGTCCCTTAATGAAGCAGCTGCCTTCCCGAGGTTGACATCAAGGGTTGCCCCTTCCTCATGTACTACGGAACTTATTATATGGAGCCGTCATGGGGGAAGGAGCGGTTACGGCGGTCAGTGCCATAACTCGAGAAGGCACTTAGTAATGATTCCATTGTTGCGGCTGGGCTCTAGCCTGAAAAGTCGGCCTATAGCATTGCTCAAGGGAGCGGTTGTGAGCGTCCACTTTCCCTAATCAAGTCCTTTACCACGACCAGGACACGGGCAAGCGCAGAACCTCGCCAGACATGAGGGAATCGGTCAGCACTTGGCCCTCTGTCTTTGATAGCCTATCTATTTTCGAGTATGCTTCTTATTGAAGCGCCTCTGGAACTCCCTTGAATGCAGCCTCGCAGAAGACTTGGCGCGGGAATCCTTCTTTGATTCCATATCCAGACCTACGCCTCGGAAATTAAATGGGAATGTCCATTTGTAAATTCGCCATAATTACAAAGTAAGAAGACATCGTTCCAATCCTCACTGCAGGCCTGATAACAATCATGTTCACGTCAACTTTGGATTGATGAGGAATAATATGGTATAATTAAGGCTACTTAAGTAATTATACTTTTTAATCATGAGCAAATCACTCTGCTCACCTGCACTCTCTACCGAGAGAGTTGCAAAATTGCTGTATACTTCATCTACACAGCAGATATCATCAACATCAACCTCCATTAAGTATTACAAGACTGAGACATGCGCAACAATGTCAATGCTGGACTTGCTGTTGATTCTGACTTGACACAAAGACAGACCACGTTTTTGATGAGCTAAATCCAGATGGCATCGCCAAGCAGGGTCTGCTACCTTGAATGAATTATTGCAAGGTCTGAAATGGGATTTGACACAAATTTTAATTGGGTCACCGGCTCATCTGGAGCCTTGCTCTCCCCTATGAAGCTCCAGGTCCGTCTTGCGCCGGGGAAACGCCTAAAAAGACTTGTTCACCTTGCAGATATTACGGCTCTGTCTCTTGCGCAAACCTCAGAGGACAATTGTACCGTGAAGTCAGAAGTACGAGCTTATCGGGTATGCAACGTGGCCCAAGTAAATCACTCTCACCTTTGGTCATGCAGTCATACATTAGATTGATCCTTACTAAGTTGTGCATTTGTGTCGCACGAAAGCGGGGAAATGTTGATCCTGCTGTGGCTCCAGATCCATCCTACAGATATTACAGCTCCGTGGCCCCCCGCGTAAGCCTCAGAGGACAACGTCAGAGGAAAACTGGCCAATGATCCCGGCGTTACGAAGGCGGCATGGCTGTATCAGCGAACATATGACAGCGTTCCCCAGGATATGGACAGCCTTTGTTTTCAATATGAGAATTCAACTACCTTACTCGCTAGTCTTTACACAACGTTATTGCACTGAAAGTCTTTTCCATACAACAGACACTTGAGTATATAGTATCATGGATCATATCAACATTGCCGTCATCGGCACAGGTAATGACAACATTGATTTTCTCGTCATACCATAGCTGATACTGATTGATGTAAAATCCAAAGGCCCCGCAGGGCTTACAGCTCTCAAGTCTTTGCGCGAGGAAGGATTCAATGCAGTGGCTTTTGAGAGACGGGATAAGGTCGGTGGGCTCTGGTCCTATAGCACCAACACGACTTTCACCACTGTCTTGGATGAGACGGTCTCGAACGTCAGCAAGTTTGTGGTAAGCAATCCACATATGAATTATCGAGTCATCGGCATTCACATTTGGTAAACTCACGTTTTTTTGTTCGCATCAGTGTGGCTTCAGTGATTTCCCGTTTCCCGAAGGTGTGTTCTCTCCCTCAAAACGACGCTCTTTCCACATGCAGCAGCAGACTTTTGATCTTTTCCCCGTTTGAAGATTCTCCTGCGTACTTTACTGGTGATCAGGCAGCAAAGTACTTTGAGTCGTACGCTCAGCACTTCGACCTTTACCAGCATATCTGCTTCAATACGACGGTGAAGCAGGTGGTTCGGAACTCGTCGGACAGCGCCTGGGCTGTTCACGTCACAAACCCGGCTGGGGACAGTGTGCGACTCTTTGACAAAGTGGTGTTTGCTTACGGCAGCGAAGGAATCCCAGTCTTTCCTTCGATGCCAGGCCATGATAAATTCAAGGGGGTCGTAATGCATTCGCAGGCCTACAGGGAGTGAGTCACCACATATTATTAACTAGAGGGGTAATCAATACCACCTCGAGAATAGTGATATTCACTAACTAAACCCACTCTTACTCCAGCCCAATACAATTCAATGGCAAGAGGGTCCTCGTGGTAGGCAATGGTAACACAGCCTGCGAACTGTCCATCAACCTTGCCAAGAACCACGCATCCAAGGTCTACCAGTCCTACCGGCGGGGACGCATCATGTTCTCCCGGCGCGACGACGATGGAATCCCCCTGGACGCCCAGTTTACATGGCCCGTTCTCCGTCTGAAATACCTCCTCGACACCATTCTCCCGTGGCTGACATTGCCAATTTCGGACTGGTTCATGCGAAAGATGATGATCAGTCATGCGTCTCGGTCGGAACCTGTACAGCCTGGTGACACTCGTGCTACAATCCTGAAGCGAGCGGAGAAGAAGATCAGGGGTGACTGGCGACTCCTTCCGTGTGCGAGTCTAGCGCATGTGCATCCGGCTGTGCAGGAAGAGTACATACCTGCGCTGCGCAGTGGAGCTGTCACCCCCTTACACGGCTTCAAAGCTTTCCTCAGCGAGACGCAGATCCTCCTGGCTGACGACGCCGTGGTGGAAGTCGACGCCGTGATCTTCTGCACTGGGTATAAAATTGACTTCAGTGTTATGCCCGAGCTTGAGATGGACGGTGCGTGTGGAATGCCCCTTCACCTAGCCGGGGAAGATGGTGGCAATTGCCGTGAGAGGAAAGAGCCATGCCTACCTCGCCTGTTCCAGATGATTTTCCCCCCACGCCGGGCTTCATCTGTCGCTTTCATCAGTTGGATTAGACCCCTCGAAAGTGCTTGGAATGTTTCAGAACTGGCAGCTATGGCCGTGGCGCAAATCTGGGCAGCCGGTGTCGCGAGAGACCAGGGGCTGCAGGATGTTTGTTCGACCACGAGTACCCGCTGTCAACCAGCTGTCCTCCCACCTGAGAGGGAAATGGAAGCCCAGGTTGATTCCTATCACAAGTGGTTCAGGACGGCATGGCAGAAAGATCCCTCCGTCCTCAGTGGCTATGTCTACAACGCGCACTCTTTCTATCGCTTTCTCCACGAAGCCGCTGGAACTGGCCTATACGACAACCTCGGCCATTTGTTCACGTTCCGAGGATGGCGGCTGTGGTGGAGAGATCACCAGCTCTGGACTTGGCTAGCCAAAGGTCCAATGAATAGTTATTCGTGGCGTCTGTTTGTCACGAACCCAAAGGCCATACCTGGATACGGGAGAAAGGCGTCTCCTGAGGCTAGGGATACTATCAAGAGAGCGGTACGTATTTCTCAGCTACAGAAGGGAGGTTTGACGTTTAGATATACTAATGTTCGAGCAGTACGAGGCATACGAAGAGTATAAGCGCAGCATCCAAAAAAAGAGGATATGATGGGGAGTAGTAAAGCTCGTATTGAATTTCCTGGGCAGTTATAATTCCCACAACCACATGGAATGAATTACTTCAGGCAGTCGGCCCACCGTATGAGCTCACCTCTCTCTAAGCTTTCGACCCATGTGCCCACCTGCTTGAGACGAAATCCGGCAGTGCATTGCAGCATTGCCTCGAAGAAATCCAGCTTCACGCGGCTATCCTCCACAGGGCGATCCGGCCAAAGCTGCTGTAAACTCGCATCGTAGACTTCCTGCAGTCGTGTCACTTCGTACTCCATCAGATGGATCCAGTCCAGTTCATTCTTGCCCTCATTGTCCTGCCCTCATTGTCCAAGTTGTCGATGCACTCAGAATCCTCTGAGGCCATAGATCCTTGAGGCGTCTCATCACTATAGTCTTCTCGCTTCGGTTCCTCCTGCCTGCCGCCCCCAATGAGGAACTTGGGCATCTTTGCGGCCATCCAGATCGGCAGTGCCGAGACGCACTCCCAGTCCACAACAGCCGTGATCTTGCCTTGGTCATCCACGAGAATGTTGTTCAGGTTCAGGTCGTCGTGCCAGATGGCCGTCACCTCGGGGCTGTCTTGTGTCGCAGGGAAAACCTTGGGGAGGAGGGAGAGTAACTTTTGGGCTGGGCGCAGAATTCCCTCGGCGTCTTCTCTGTCGGCTTCATCTTCCGCCTGCTCAATAGCTGCTTTCTGCTCTAGAACAATGATGTTCAACTCTGCGGTTAGCCAATTGTGACTGGAGTGGAAAGGACCTCGCTGGATATCATAGCGGAGGTGATCACCCATGAAGAATTCGTGGGATATTAACTGGCCAGGTATAAATATTTTCGGCACGCCGACAATTCCCTTCTCATGGTCCGTGTTCAGCGTTCCTATGGTTCTGAATGCAGTGTCTGGATCACCACAGCGGGACAGTTGCGCTTGAAATTCCGCAAGACGACTTGTGAAGGCTACTTTCTGCTCCCAAGACATGGTACGCCATCGTCGGTACGCCGGTGATCCAGGCATAAACTCCATCAAGATCCACTCAAACCCAATCTCACCTGCGTTATTATCCTGAAAGGCGACGACTTTGGGGACTGGGATATCAGTATTGTCGCGTACCCACTGCAAGGTGGCGACCTCGCCGCGGGTTTTGTAGTGGGGATGAACGGGGAGCGAGACGCGTAGTAACAAGGGGTTGGCGACTGTAGAAACCAAGTAAAGCTTATTGAACGCGCCGGCTGCGTAAGGTGAGACCGTACAGGTATCCTCGGTGCCGATTCCCAGCTGCCGGCGACAGACGCTCTCAATCGCCTCGAGTGACAGCTCTCGTGTCCAGCGCGGCACGAGACCAAGACCGTTGTCCTCCCACTCCAGCCCATCTTGGCTGTCTCGGACCATATTGGGCGGGGTACTTTGAGGAGGTGCAGTCGTGTCGACAATAGAACCCTGTCAGAAAACTGAGGCAGGAGGGACGTCAGCTGTTGTGGCAGCAGTAGCGTACAACGTATTGTGGTTGATATTATGGAAATGACTGTATTGAGCGCTATCGAGAGGAAGGAAAGAAGGGGGGAAAAAGAGGGGGGAAACCGGCAGCTGGTGAGGCTATCTAAAGTAGGCAGAGGGTGCCTGGCGATAGTGGGGCCAGTGAGTCACTGGCCCTCGCGCAGTCAACATTCTGTAGTTGTAGTTCAGTTGTGTGAAGAAAGAGAGGTGATAAGAAATAGCATAGTGGGCAAATCGAGATGTTCTCCTGGTTTTTGTTTTTTTTTATTGAAAAAAATAGAGGGGTTAGGGGGACAATCTCTCAAGCATGGAGTGATGGAAGGTGCTTAGGCGCGCGGGGAGGTACTGAGTTAGAGTACCTGGCTGTGACGGCGCCTCTCGCTGTCCAAGATCCCAAGCAGCCAGATTCAGCGGCTACAACACCATTTTCTCGACTGAATCTGTCATTTCCGAGAACTATATTCAACAGAAACACATTTTGGATACCAATTCTCCAAGGACTAGAGACCATTCTCTGGTTCAAGAATGGAGAGGTAGTAAAATAAGGCTAGAGTAGGTCTGATAAGCAGTCGCAAGGCTGAGATGCCTTGAACTGTCATTTATAGCCTTGTGTATGGATCGTCTAATTTATCAGCCCAGACCCTGATGGCGATTAGGCTACTATAATATGCAATAGGATTAAGTTATTTGCTACAAATACTATGAATCTCCAAATAGCCCAGTCGCCTCTTTTATTTGCTTTTTTCTTTCAATTTAATTCTCGTATGGTTCGGCCTGTCGACTTCCTGGGCTACCGGCACTGTCCAGGAGCCGTAGCCACAATTACTGGTCATGCACGAGTCGGAGAAGACCGCTGTGTAGTGGTTGACTCGGAACACTCGCCTGTCTTGGCCCCTTTCCCACGTCTATATAACCTTGATGTTGTCGCTCTTTAGAATGCGATTGGAAAGTCTGGGGATGAAACATAAATATCCCGTCAGATTTACGTTCGTACTATATAGTATAGTCTTCTGCCCCTCATTGCGTCACCCCGCATGAGGCCCACTAACTTGACTTACATAGTACAGTACATGCTTGATGGGACGTAGAACATTCGATGCTTCGCATAACCGGTCGTTGAACACTGCACACTCGCTACTGTATACGTAGCTCATCTCCCCTTTCAGCAGCCATGGCGCCCAAGATCACCGTAGCCTTCGACCTCTACGGCACGCTCCTCTCCACCTCCTCCATCTCAGATGACCTGGCCCGCCACTTCGGAGCCGACAAGGCGGACCACATCGCCGCCAAGTGGCGCCAGTACCAGCTCGAGTACACCTGGCGCCTCACCTCCATGATGCAGGTGCCTCCGGCCAGCCCCGAGGTCCCCTACGTCCCCTTCGACAAGATCACCCGCGCGGCCCTCGTCCACGCCGTCAACGAGGCCGGCCTGCACATCCCAGACGGCAAGGCCGACGAGCTCATGCGGGCCTACGACGGCCTCGTGTGCTTCACGGATGTGCTCCCGGGCCTCAAGACCCTGCAGGAGAGGACCGCAGCCGGCGACGTGGACGCCCTTATTTTTTCCAACGGCACGGCGGCCATGCTGAGCGCCTCCGTTGCGGCAAGCCCGACCCTGAAGCTGTTTCGCCCGGACGCGAGCGGCCAGGGCGCGAGGCCCTTGTTCACGAAGCTGGTCTCTACGGACGGTGCGGGGAGGTACAAGCCCCACCGTGATGCCTACGAGCACCTGCAGCGCGAGGTCGGCGCCGGCGGAGGCGACTACAAGGCCCAGGCGGCCGTGTGGCTTGTCAGCGCGAACCCGTTCGATGTCGTTGGAGCGAGGGCCGCGGGGCTGAGGGCTGTCTGGGTGGATCGCCAGGACACAGGGTGGGTGGACCGGCTTGGGGAGGTGATTAGTGCGGCCGGAGGTGCAAAGCTGGACGTGAGGCCGACGATTGTCGTGAAGGGCGTAGAGGAGGCTGTGGACAAGATTTTGAAAGCCGGCATCTGACTCGTTGCTGTGAGGCATAAGGGATGCGGAATTCTGGATGGAGGGTAACAAAAGACAGGTCTGTGGAAAGTCTGCATGGTGCATGGCATACTGTAGTACAATACTAGTGAGCACAGTGCTCAAGACATAGAGAAGTTGAACTGCGGCCATGAGCTACCGGTGTTATTCGAAGTCTTAGCCCCCTGTCAACTGGGACAAATCCCAATTCATAAAATCATCCATCGGGTCTATATCGTTCGTGTTTTGGTCCTCAAAAATCCGGTCCATGTACATATCATCGTGAGTGTCTTCGTTCTCCAAATCCACATGCACACTCTCAGAGCCGTCATTAATGTTCTCAGGACCATCGCCTCCATGCTCATTGTTCTGGGCTGGGCCGTGCACCCATTGCTGTTCTCGAGGAAGAGGAGTAGCAGCAAAAGCGACCGGAGGGATGGTGATGTTGCGCTGGTTGACCGTCGTACCGAGCGGCGGAGTCGGATTCAGTATTTCTCGTGTCAAGTTCGGTCTTGGTGCCGTGATATCGGGCTCAAATTCCAGAGGTGCAATGATTTGAAGTTGCGCAGATTGCAGCGAAACCTCCTGTCGATCAGGCCCAGGGGGGCCCTTGGGCAACATCTGGATCACAATCTTGTTCTCCCTATTTTCGTACAAGGGGACTTTCGTTTTGTAGCATCCCATGGGCGGGCCGGTCTGTAGAGCGGGCCCAGCCTGCGCCGGGAGTCCTTGGTGCTGTAGACTCGCTGCTTCCCGTCTCCTCTCTGAGGGGTTCATTGGTGTAGCTGCCATCTTATCATCACCATGAGCTGCCACTGGACCTTCCAGAGGCTCTTGTAGGACCTGCTGCGCATTTGCATGCTGCTGAGCGGCCTGGGTGGGTCGATTGGTTGCCGTGGCTTCTCGCTGTTTCGGGATATGGCCACCAAAGACCTCGGCGGCACCAGGATGGGCATCAAGTCCGACGTGCAGGGCAATGACGAGCATCTGTTGGACCTTTTCGCGCGATAGGCGGTAGTCATCCTCTCCAGCAGAAGCAGCGTCTCTTGATTGTGCCAGATCGATTTCCATCATTGCCTCGACAACCGCGCAGCAGTGTTCCTTTAGCTTATGAAACTTGACATGAACTAATGACAGAAGTAAGCATCCTCTTTTGATCTACGAAGTGATTGGGAAGAGGGAGAGGGAGAAAGAGGAGAGAAGAAGGAAAAAGAAGGAGGAATAAGAAGAAGAAGAAGAGGACGAAGAAGAAGAAGAAGAAGAAGAAGAAGAAGAAGAAGAAGAAGAAGAAGAAGAAGAAGAAGAAGAAGAAACACACACAAACGGAGAGAGAGAGACAGAGGGAAAAGGAAAATGGGAAAAGAAAAACAACAACGACCTACAAGGTGAATCCGGGACGTGGTTGCTTCCGGGAAAGAGAATGGCCCAGACTTTTCGGTACAGATCCAACTGGACCTTGAACCATTCTGCCTTTTCAGACTGGGCACGAACGCGCTTGGTCTTGCCCATCAAGAGCTTGAGCTCGTCCTGCTGCTGCTTATTCATGTAGTATTTCGCCAGGTCCTCACGGCCTTGCGGCTTCACCTCTGGGGAATGCGTCTTCCATAGATGCGTCCTAGTATGACTGAGGGTCAGCATGATCAAAAACGTGAAGCTATCCATATCGGGGTTGCACGTGGGCATTTTGACCTCACCAGAAATCATCGCGGCCGCGGAAGCCAGGACGCCCGCAACTCCTGAACTTCATCTGAAAGGTAATGTCCGAATACCTATGGCAGTACGGGCATTTCCAATCCTGAGAGCTCTCGGGCCGCGAGGCTTGCGGTTCGCCGTCTTTGCCACCACGGCTGTCCTTGTCGTCTCCGCCCCCGCCCCCGCTCCCGCCTCCAGATCCGCTGCCGTCATCTCCAGCTCCGTCGCCGCCGTCATTGCCATCTGGGGATATAGAAGTCTTGCTCTTCTTGTTTGCTGACGAGGATTGACGTCCAGTCTGCCCAGCACTTCTCTTTCTCGATGCGGATGGGTGGCCAGATGGAGTCTCACGAGGAGAACCCGACTCGTGGCCGATGGGATGGTCGACGACAGGCTGTTTGGCAGATGACAGGAGGAGATGGTTTTCGCCAGCGCTCTGCTTCTTGATAGCAGAGATGATAGTCTCGGCCGAGTACAACGGATCTACTGATAGCACCCGGCGGATGGAAGAGAAGAGGGGCGACTCGTCGTCTTCACATTCCGAAGGCGTGTCGGCGGCACTTAGTGCAGGAGGAGACCTGGGGGCGGCTTCTTGGGAGGCGGAAATGTTTAGGCTTGAAGTATACAATGCCAATTGTTCCATAGCCTCTGCCTTTCGATCTTGGCCTAGTGCCCATGCCGCGTTTGGTCGTGGGGGGAATGAGATGCTTGGGAGGGCATCCTTCGACTCGAATGGCGGGTTTGCCCGCCTGGGCCTCGAGGTGTCGTGATGGACGACCAGCCCGGGCCCAGAATGGGGTTCCGTCGCGAAGGAGCCATGCTCGCTGTGCAAGCTGAGAGCTTGGGGTCGAAGAAATGGGCGATAGGTTGCGAAAAAGGTTATCAGACGATCGTTGTCGAGCTTCTGTACCAGAGATTAAAAACAAAAAACAAGAAAAAACAAAAAAACCAAGAAAGGGAGGTCGTTAGAAGTTTGTCCCCGCAGCAGCCTGTGCAGGCCAATACAACTCCACCCCCAGGACTTACATCGTACAAGTCCCACTCAGCTCCACTCGGCCACGGTAGTTTCGCTTCGACACGCTTGATGGCAGGCCCCTCAGCCTTCTCAGAGCGGCTGTCGTCTTGGGTGAAGGAGATCTTTTTAGGATACTGAAAGAGTGAGCGCAAGTTGGGTCAGCATGCTGTGGGAAGGTGACACAGGTAGTAGTAAAAGTTTCGCAAGGATGAGGAAGAAAGGCTGAGGAGGAGGTCCTACAATGAAAACAGGGATTCCATTGAGCCGCCGAGTTCGATTGTCAAAGCGGCTCCCCGCATGCAGTACGCCGACGGTACTCATCCGTACCCCGCGGTTCAGGGGGCGGTTACTTTATCCGTTGTCGAAGGTAGGACGAATGTTTGCGAGGGAATGTAGACTCGAAGGTGTTGGTTGAGAAGTGTTGAAACAGAACATGAATAAGAAGAGACATCTTCCTCTAATATTCAAGCTTATTAGCGCTCACCTGGTTAGCACAGTCGCAGTCGTTCTGCGACTCAACAAGTGATGGTGTTTTCTCTGTGTTTACAGACTTACAGCTGCGGTTTTCTACGAACCCAGAGACCCCAGAATCCCCAGAGGACCCCCAGAGGAGCCCCAGAGCCCCTAGAACCCCAGCGTGACCAGCCAGTGAGTGGCTCTCACTGCCCTAAGCTAAATTGAGTGCTTACAAGTCGTCGTAAGTACTATGGTTTCGTACTGAACAAAGGGCACCCTTGTCAAGTACCTCCTGTCCTGTGCTGTTTAAGGTGGGAGTGACCTGGCCAGGATGCCCAATAATACGCATCATACCATAATACAGTAGGGCGGAAATAGTGGTGTGCATCTGCTGATGCAACAGAGGAATCGTCAACTACCGAGGCTCGTGTGTGTGTGTGTGTGTGTGTCCAACTCTTTACCAAATTTGTCAACCTACGTGTCAATCATCGCCTGTTCCTCGAGAGCTGGACAGATGTCGAGCATATGAGACGCAAGCAGGCACTCACTATATTATGGGCAGTTCTTGTAGGTACTGAAGTACTGAACCGGAGTAGTTGGCATTCATCACTCTATAGAAATCGGTTTGCAAGACTGAGACGATATAGAGAAAAGAAAAAGGAGGTTTCCATTTATTTTGCAAGTCAGTGAGGGTTTCGTCGGAACAAAATAAAAATAAAAGATAATAATAATAATAATATTAATAATAAGCTTAAAGTATTGGAAAACAAAACTTGGTCAGTGACGTCGTCAAACTTGGCAGAACCAAGGGTACGGCCGGGAACAGCCGCTGTGTGTGACCCTCGTCAAGGGACCCTCTACGTGCCTCTGCGCTGGAGAGAGAACCTGGGGCTGTGGTCCCTGTGTTCCCCAAGGGTCGTTTGTGCTCCGATCAGCAGTGGGGATGGGGAGGATGTGCTAGGAGAATATCGACCCGTTCTTCCTCATCAGCTTTGACTGGGAATGCAACCCCAGAGGTTGTATTCAAACATGCGTTTCTTGCATGGGAATGTTTGGATCAAATAGTGATCAAGATGGCAGTCTCTCTCTGCATAAACACTCTATCCAGGTACAGTACCCCCCCCCACCCATACCACTCTAAGTACCCCCGTTCCAACATTCCTTACCCTGCAGCATCATGTCTCTCTCTCGGTGGCACCGTCTCAGCCCTATTGTAACCCGACCTACTGCATGTGCGTGTGCAGGACTTGTGCCGTACAGAGTGGTACATGCCTTGGCAGGAGTAGAGCCTACCTACTTACTGTTCATAAATATCCAAGATGTTCCTGCTGAGCTGAACACACTCAAGATGTTTCTTCGACCTTGTGTTGTTTTTTTCCTTTTTTCTTCTTCTTCCTCTTCTTCTTTCCCGCTCTTTTTCTCCCTCTTTTTCCATGCTATACCTCACGCCCAACAATTAATCTCTACCGTACCCCGTTGGGGGGGAGGGGATGGGGGGCGACCTCTGTAACACACTAAATAGCTACGTCTTACTTGCCACATCATTGGTTAGATATGTAATGTTGTTTTAATTTTTCCTGCACATTTGTTAATTCCCATTACACGTATTTAAAGCTGCCATGACGTCCATCTTTCCAACATTCCGTCAGACACCAGGAAAAAAGAGGGAAAAAAGAAACGCACCATCACCAGCCAGCTTCACCTGCCACCGCCAGTCCCAACTCGCCCGCCACCCATCATCTCCCCCCAATATACCATCACCACCATCACTACCACCACCAACATGACCGGGTTCAACGTGATCCAGACTACCACCACCGTGGTCAACGACCAGGCTTACCTTTTCGTCCTGGTCAAGTCGAGCACCGGCAAGCTCGCGCAGCTTTACGTGTCCGTCCCGCACGACGACCCCAAGGGCGCTGCTGAGGCCTTCGCCAAGGCTTACAAGGACCAAGTCCCCAAGGCCAAACGCCTCTTCTACCGCTTCGTGCTGGGAATGAAACTCCAGGTATCGTTGGCCACTTTGGCCCGGGTGAGTCCCTCCGTTGACGACTTGTCCTTCATGAATTTTTCTTTGCACCCCATCATCACCTTTCCTCCCCATGCATACACACACACCACCCTCTCTTTCCTTTGGTCCTACTCCAGTATGTCCTCGTTCACACTTTCTGACCTCCTCCAGACTACCAATAGCAACCTGGGCTCCGGCCACCCCTACCGCCCCGTCATCAGGACCACGACCTTGAACGACCTCATGACGGGGGCCCTTCGCGATCCCAACAGTGTCGCCGAGATCGATCCCCGTGAGCTCCTCGCCCCCTTTGACGATGCCATCGGGAGCGGGGAGGGCCCCCCGAACGCTGCGGTCCTGGTACACCTGAGCCAGGGGAACAGTGTGGCCCTCAAGATCTTTGGTGGTGTCATCACCACTGGCGTCGGTGCCATCATCAGGCTGCTGATGGACGGCAACACGATCGACATGAACTAGACTTGGAAGAGGAGGTTGATGGATAACTCGGTTGGCGTCCCGAGACGGGGGTGTGCGGCGAGAGAGAGGAGACCTCGATACCGTGATCGTGTGTTTACCCTGATGGGACTGGCTTGGCTTTTGGGTAGCAAATGGTAGGCCAATTGGACAAGTATGGCTCAATAGCCATGTGTAATGGATCTGAAGACACAGTAGCCTTTTTAATAAAATTCGATCCATACAAGTTTTGACACTGATAACAAAGGAATGCAAAATTTGTATGTCCAATTCTTACAATGTCCGCTGGGACCAATGCCCCCTTTCTGAAGAAGACCAGGCTATTATGCCAACGCAGATCCCCATGGATGCATATGCATACAGTCGCTTGCCGACCAGACCAGGGGGTCATATCATCTGCTGTCTGGGAGCTCCTCTCCTTCCACGAGCCATCACCAACCTACCACCACTGTCTCTCGTGCCCCTCAAATCCAAAGTTCAGCGCAACGGCAACGACCAAGGCACTACACAAGAATGTCGGACCCCAGTAGTCGTAGAACTTGGCTGCCTTTCGAGCTCGGATGGAGCGGCTCCTGTAGACGTAGATGCCCATCGAGTAGCACAGGCAGAGTATAGAGACAAGAGTGAAGACGCCAGACACGACGAAGGAGATCCTGCTGGGCTTGCTGCCGAAGTTGAGAAGGGTGGTCGCGATTGTGCCGATATAAATGGAGAATTCAAGCTGCGGTTGACTGGGTCAGCATAATACAGATCAGGCACGCGATTGAGAGAGAGGGAGAGAGAGAGAGAGATACACACCCAACTCAAAAAAGTCCTTTCAGCAGCAAAATACACCTTCGGCTCCACGCGGACAGGAACGTATATCTTCTTTCCCTTGGGCGCCTCGAACCTCTTATTTTGCACCTGCATCGTGCCGTATAAAGCAATTGTCCGCTCATGTACGGGGATCTCACTGCCCGATCTCATCGTGGCCACGGCGTGCCCCAGCTTGGAAGCGATGCCACGGCCGGCATTCTTCGCCTTGGTCGACACGAGTGTCGTAAAGTACGTCAGCCCGCCGACCCTCCTGGCCTCCTCCAGTCTGTCCTCTTCCTCTTCCTCCTCGTCGGACTCGTACAGCACGTATGCGTCGTCTTGATGAGCGGAGGGTAACAACCGTGTCTGGTCCTCGAGATCGACTGCCCCATCGTTCTGTGCCTGGCGCAACCTATGGGCGACTGCCGCTCCGTGGGCGCTCGTCTCGGCATGCGAGCCATTCGAGGGCGCAAGAAGTTCGTTGTTCTCGTGTCTCCGCGTGGTTCGGGCGTCCTCCTCATCCGAGTCGTCCTCGTCCTCGTCCTCGTCCTCCGATGTGCCAGTGGTACCGGAATGAGAGCTCCGCTGGATGCCAAAGCTGTGGGTGACGGGCTTGCGGATGTCAACGTCCATCTGTGGCATCCAGAAGGGCAAAAGGTTGATCCTGTCGGGGAACAGGACGGCGCATCCGTGGATGAACTTGGAGAACTTGGGAACAGCCTCGACGAGGTGGCTTGAGACCAGCTGTCGCACCCATTCAGGAGTCTGCTGGCCTGCCTGCGTCTGAATCTTGACCTCCAACACGGCATACGGAAAGCGGCAGATGTCTTCTGGTGGCAGCTGGGAGAAGGGATAATCCACGCCGATGTCCATGCGGCGCCAGTTGTCGCCGCTTCTCTTGCGCCCGTCGAGATTGTCTTCGCGAATCAAGGTCAAGTCTGTGTCCAGCGAGATGCGGACTCTGAGATCGCCGGGGAACTGAAAGGCAGTGCGGTGGTAAAAGCTTCGGCATACTGGCTCGTACCCCTTCTTGAGGACCTCCCACTGGATTTCCTGGGCCAGCTTCTCGGCTTTGTCGTAGTCTGCCTTGGGCTTCTTGCCAGTCTTTCTCTGCTTGTCGATGATAGCAGCGGGGAGCATTTCGCCCTTCATGTAAGAGTTCACATGCTTCTCCCGGATATCGAATCGTTCCTTGACGGACTTCTCCCCTGTCCAGTCCTCTCGATGCGTCTTTCTCTCCACAAAAATCTTATCGGTCTCCATGCTGCCGTACCACCGCAGGCGGATAGCCTCCGCTCCCTCGGTCTTCTTGAGCCGGCCCTCATACAAATCCCAGACATCGGGGTTGTCGTAGTAGATGGAGGTAATAGCCGTGTCATCTGTCTCGAACTCCTTGGCCGCATTGAAGACCAGGACAGGGAGGTGCTTCAGGATGATGAGCTTTAACTCAGTGACATTGTCCGGATGCACCCAGTACTTTGTCGTGTTACGGATGAAGTTACCCTGGCTGCCGCCAGAGGCACTGTCGCCCTTCACCGGATTACCCCTGGTGCGAACGATGTTGTAGAGTTCAGACAGCTTTACCAGCAACTCCTCGTGGTTGTCCTTAAAGAACGGCTTCGCCTTCATGCGCGCCTCAAAGACAGGCCGGATGTGCCACCCGGTCATCTTGTCGTGCTTCTTCATGATCTTGTAGAAGCCGGTGTAGTTCAGCTGGACGAACTTGGCCAGGTCGTTGACGTCGGCAATGATGTCGCTGAGGTCCTCCTCCAGGACAAGGAACTCCTCCTCGGACGGGCCCTCCCTGTCAGGCTGGCGCTCATTCAGTCTGGCGACAATATCGTTGACATCGCGCTCGCTGGTCTGGAGACGGCGTGTGATCTCGATGGTCTTGAGCTGCTGTTTTTGGTAGACCTTTTCGAGTTCCGACTCCAGGCGGTACACGAAACGGCTCTCGTCATCCTCTGTCCATTCTCGTTTCGAGCCGTTCTTGGCCTTTGGGCGCGATGCAGAGGCGCCGTCTGTGGTGGTCCCAACCCGTCCTTTGGGCTGGACGACGGGGCCAGAAGCCTTTTTAAGGTCGACCTTCAGCCCTTCATAGTCTATATAGTACCACTGATACTCTTTGATGGCGGAAGAGCGCAGCTGCTCGCCGAACTTCATGACGGCTACGACTGCCGGAGCGATACGCTAATACGGCGGCCTTGCGTGAGTTGAAGTGCTGAGGAGGAGGAGGTTTGAGATGAATGGCCTATGCCGATTCTGAGGTCTTCAGCCTGTCGATCAGCATTGACACCTGACTTCACCATGATGAGATATGTGATTGTGAGGGGGTTGGGAAGAACTTGATCCTACCAAGGCAATGATAGGCTGATTTCAGGAGAGACGATGTCAAGTGAGATGAGACAAAGGCTGCTTACCAGAGGAGGAAGGATAAGCTGACAGCTCCAAGAGACCATAAAGATACGCAGATATGAGAATGAAAAGTAACAAGAGAAAAAGACAAGACTCTGGAGTATGTACTTTGCTAGTAAAATTGTTGTCATGGGCTGGCAATTAAGAAAAGATGGCAGGCGACAGAAGCATCTTCACCCATGAACGAGCCTGCAGTGTTACCGTATCCTCGTAGCTCCACCCCGCTACCACATAGTAGCAACGCTAGCAGGAACACAGTACTATGTACCGCTGTAACCCCTGGCCCTTGACCTGCTATTCCCCACCTGAGCACCCCAGCACATGCCCACGTTGTGTCAGTGGATGCTTGTGATTGGCCAATTGGTCCAGCTGCTGGCAGCCATACATCCCAGAAGCTTTGCAGTGTAGTTGGTACATCTATGTATGTATTCTGGGCCTTTCCCAGGCGGCAGGCAGGTAGGCCATGAAATTTTGGAGGGGCATTTATGCATCACTTTTCCTCGTCGCCGTGCCACCACCCCCTCTGAGGTCTGAGGTACCAGAGCTCCTAGGCGGTGCTACTTGGCCTCAAGCAATTTTCAGACGACTAACTGCACCATGGCCTCCTCCTCCTCTCAACCCATTGACGACTCCCAGGCCGCGCGCATAACCTTGTCCTGCCCTCCCACCACCTCCGAGATCCTCCACGCAGCATGGAACCACGATGTCGCCGCAGTCAGTAAGCTCCTCGACGAGCCGGGCAAGGCCAGCGTCCAGGACCCCACGACGGGCGAGACCCCACTGCACGCCGCGATCCGGTCCTGCGGTCCTGCCACGAGCACACCCGCGGACGAGGCCGGCCTCGAGCAGGCCAAGGCCACCGTCAGCGAGCTGCTCCTCTGGGGCGGCATCTGGAACGACGTGGACGACCACAACGAGACACCGGGCTGCGTCGCGTACCGTCTCGGGCAGAAGGGCCTGTATACACTCTGCGTCGAGGCCGGCATGCGGGCCGAGATGCTGTTCGGCCTGCTCGACGGCTACCAGGAGCTCAGCTCTGGCTCTGAGGCCGACGACGAGGACATGGCCGAGGACGACCAAGAGCCCGCGCACGTCGAGGTTGGCGACACCGCCGGCATGAACCCTGAGCTCGAGGACGGCGAGGACGCTCCGGACCTGGTGGCCGCGAACCAGCTCGCTGCGGACTTTGCGGAGGCAGAAGAGGAGATGGACGTCCAAGAAGAAGAAGAGGAGGTGACAGAGCCGGCAGAACAACAACAACCAACCTTCAGCCCGCCAGAGAACGGTACCGAAGGCGAGGTCAAGAGCGAGAAGTACCTGCGGTCGAAACTCACGTATTCGGACGGAAAGCTTGTGGACGACGACGGGAACGGCGTCATGATGGCGTGGGAGACGGACATCATGCGGCGGAGCGTGGATGCGCTAGTTCCCGAGCGTGCCCCCGGGAAGAAGGTCTTGAACATTGGCTTCGGAATGGGGATTATCGACAGCATGTTTGCCGACACGAAGCCCGCAAGACACCACATCATCGAGGCGCACGAGGAGGTCCTCGCACACCTTGATGAGCCAGAGTCAGCATTCGGTGCAAAATGGGAGGCCAGCGGGCCCGAGGAGGGCGCATACAAGGTTCACAGGGGACGGTGGCAGGACATTGTGCCCATCTTGTTGGAGCGGGGCGAGATTTACGATGCTGTATATTTCGATACCTTTGGCGAGGACTATAGCCAGCTGAGGAAGTTCTTTACCGAGTATATTCCCGGTCTGTTGGAAGCAGATGGCGTGTTTGGATTTTTCAATGGTTTGGGCGCGGATAGGAGGATATGCTACGACGTCTATACGAAGGTGGTCGAGTTGCATCTCACGGATGCAGGTATGGACGTCGACTGGCAGGAGATTGACGTGGACCTCAAAGGGCTGGAGGAAGCCGGCAAGGGCGAGTGGGAGGGCGTCAAGAGAAGGTATTGGACACTGGACAGTAAGTCATCTTCCCCGCAACATTTTTTATTTTTGTTTCATTTTTTGGTATTGCTTTTCTCGTCTCTCTATCAACAAAGTCTTAACGCAACTCTATCTCAAGAATACCGCCTGCCGATCTGCACCTTTTTGGGCTAAGAAACGATGCTGGTTCCATCCCGCTTTGCACTCTCCCCAATCCTCGATATCCAGGCTTCGTGCTTCGTAGACCCAACGTCACTGAAAAGTCGAACATTCTGGCTGTCTCCAAAGACAAGTGTATCAAGGTGTCGCCATCATTTGTATACCAGGAAATAAGAGGACATGCAAAAAATGGTGCAGGCCAGGGTTTCAGCCAGCAAAAAGGCGCCAGGCAGTCGACTTAGCGGTCACGTCTAAGCAAAGTTCTCTGGGTGCAAGATGCCCGCCATATTGCCCTGCTTGACCCGCTTCAGCGTGAGTGCCGCGATGAGTGCGGCACCAACACCAGAACCGTCCTCGGCGGCAAGGATCTCGACGGGGTCCTCATCGCGACGGTTGGTCTTGGGGGCCCAGTCCAGAATCTCGCGGAGAGCCTGAGCGCCGCGCTTCTTGAAGTGGGGGTACTTGTTGAAGACGGAGCCGTCGGCGCCGACGTGAGCGCTCTCGTAGTTCTTCTTCTTGCAGATAGCGGCGACACCGCAAGCAGAGAGGCGGGCAGCCCGGGTTCCGATCAGCTCTGCCGTCCTGCGGATGAGCTCGAGCTCGGACGGGTTGGGCTTGAGGTCGAGCTTGTCCAGGAAGAGGTCGAATGTCTCCTGAAGGTTCTCAAAGGGGTCACTAGAGACACGGATTCGTCAGCCATCTGCCCCGTAGCAGGGGTGGTAGTATCACTTGAAGGAAAACAAACGTAGAAGAAAACTTTTCGGCCTTGGAACCGGATACATGAGTGGGAATCAGTTGAGGAGATGAAGAACGTGAGACAATAGACGAAGTTACATCGGAATCCGACGACTCGTCGCTCATAAAAAGCTCGGAACAGTTGCAAGACTCTGAGATAAAAGAAAAGCGCCTCTTGGCACGGCAGGCGTACTCTTCAATGGCAGACAGGAAAGACGAATCCAGACTGTAGGGCTTGCGCAGCTTGGAGATGTCCTGGCCGGCAAAGATGGCGGACTCGTGGTTGTCGTGAAGGTCGACCATGATCAGGCGGAAGATCTCGCCTAGATACAGACCAGCGATCATCTTCTCAAAAGCCTGCTGTCCGGGACGGGGGGAGTCCTTGTCGATGATGATATCGTACTTGGTGCGAGGCAGAACCTTGTGCTCGTTGTCAAAGGCACCCCACTCGCAGTTGATGGCCATGGGGGTGTCAGGAGGCAGGTTCATGTGGGCAAGCTTGGGGATGGAGCCGAGATCTTCCATGTAGGCAGCATTGCAACCGGTACCGAAGATGCAGCCAATCTTCATCTTAGTGTCAGTGTAGGCAGAGGCGATCAGAGTACCGGTGGTGTCGTTGATCAGGGCGGAGAGCTTGATAGGAACTCCCTGTCGACCAAGTTAGCGTCTACAACGTGGCGTGATGATGGGCCTATACACCTACTCGGGCAGCCAGGGCAGCCTCAAACATGGGGACAACGTTCTTGCCCTCAACCCCATCGATGTCGAAGCCCTTGGTCCACCGCTGCAGGATGCCCTCGTCGATGTAGTTCTGGGTTGCAGGGTAGGAGAAGGTGAAACCCAAGGGAAGTGCGTCCAGGTTGGTTGTGCCGTGGTGGGTCTCGATGAACTGGGAAAGGCAGTCGGCAATGTACTCCCAAAGCTCCTCGGAGGAACCAGTCTTGAGCTCCTCGGGCATGCGGTATTTGGACTGGATGATGTCGAATTCGGACTTGGCCTCTGTCAGGGTAATCTCGCACACACGCAGGTTGGTGCCACCCATGTCCAGAGCCAGGAACGTGCCAGTCTCGTATCCATCAGGAAATGACATGACCCAGGTGGGATTCATGGGCTTATTTTCAACGTCAGTCCCACTGTTGCAATCCTCAAGGGATATATGAAAATAAGAGATGTGGTGACCGAAACTTACAATACTGCCACCCTCGACGCTCAGACCTGCATTCGTTGGTCAGTGTGTGGTGAGCGTTTCATGGATGCCTATATGGCCAGGAACATACCCTTCTCCAGTTCCTTGACAAAGTGGTCAGTGATCTGCTTCAGCTTCGCCGTGGGGACAGTCAGCATCTCCTCCAGAGCCTTGATCTCCGCCAACAGGCTCTTGGGGATCTCGGCAAAAGAGCCTAGATTATTATTCATCATATTAGCAAGACTCTGGAGCCAAGTGTGCTGAAGTTCAGTATTGGTGGTTAGGAGGCCCAAGGCAAAGGCTGACACGCACTTAGGCTCCTTTCTAAACAGTGCTTGTGGTGATGGTATGAATGGCCTTGAAGTGTCTTTGGAGGAATAGCCTTGTCATGTGTGTAGAGGCAAGGCATGCAACTGTCAAGTGCCATGTTGTTGTTGACAAGGAGTGAGAGGAGAAAGAGAGTCCCTGGGATGACCAGTTGAAAGGGAACAACAGGCAAAGAAAACACAGGGTCCAGTCTCAAATGCAGGGCTGAATAGTAGGTATGTGCTGCGGGATTTGGGTGATTAAAGCAGAGGTGATAGGTTGTGAGTAACACAGCTTGGATGAATTGTAGGTTGAGGACCAAACTATCCAGGCTGCAAACCCAATTTTACAGGTGGATGGAGGTATGACGACAGTGTTGTAAGGAAGGTTGTGATGAGGCTAGTGACTTTTGTCTCTCTTAGGTCTATAGGAATATGAGGTAATAATGTGGTGGATGATGATGGTGGTGTAGAGGTGTTTTGTGGAGGAGGAGGAGCCATCTTGAGGCTATCTCAGAGCTGTCCAGAACCAGGTGAGATGCCCGGGTTAGGAGGAGGGAGTGCAAGAGCTATCAACCACTTGGCCTGCCTTGTTCCTGCTTGCTGTAGCACTGGGGATCCCACTGGCTGCTGATAGACTAGAGAACAGCCCGTGCAAGCATCCACACACCATAAAGAAGAAAGAGAAGGGGGAAACCAAAGCATTAAGATCATGGTGATAACGGTGGATAGCAGCTGAGTAGAGAAGAGTGCAACTTGCCTGTTCCCTTACGGGAGGGTGGCTTCTTTGGACCCAAGCCGACCATCTTGAGTATTTGGTGGAAATAGGATGAGGAATAGAATAAGGTTAGTAGAGTAGAGAAGACAAGTGGATGAAGACCTGATGCTGCCTGTGAGTATCAGATCTTTGACTGTGAGGACGAGCAGGATGGAGGTTGTGGTTGAAGACGGATAGTGCTGAGAGTCAGGTCGACGACAGTTGGGAAGATGAGAAGATGAGCTCAGAGAACCCAACGTCCAGGCTCGGCGGCGGCGATCAAAGTGGGTCACCCCAAGGGCCAAGCTATCCTTGCTTAAGGTTCAAGAGGGGGACTTGGAATCACAAGACAAGAAGACACTGGCAAACAGAGGTCAGGGAAATAAGATTATGAGAGAATAAAAGCCCGACCCTTGGGTTGAGGATTTGGATTCTCCAACCAGTCACGGGGTTTGCAGGCTGCTCTTTTTTTTTTTTTTTGTCGAAGTCCCCGGATACTTTCCCAGGCCAGGGGTGAGCGTGGCCCCTCCGAACTGCCTGTGGCGCCTCGGTCCCAGCCCAATGGTACTTACGCAGCAGCTCCGGTAGGACTTTGCATAGAGAACAGTCATTTTTCACTTTCCTTTCAGCCAGTGTCTGCATGCTACAACAAGTCAAAGTGTGGATTTCATAAGCCTTGTGGCTTTGAGAGCAGGCATGCCCTCTTAGAAGGCTATTTTCAGTGCTTCATAATGCCCAGCCCCCCATCTTTGAGCTCACAGAACATGGACCTCACAGGGTGAATACAGACTGCTCACTCCTTTCTTCTTCTGTCCATTACCCCTGATCTTGAACCGAGGTAGCTTCAGTGAAGGCACACGACATGTGGCGTGACCACTTCTTGAGTACATCACCAATTATCAGGTGGTCATCGGGCAGGGCAGTCTGGACGCCTTCAGCGTGCTGGCAGCAGTGAGCTCGGCTACCCCGCCATACCACTGCAAATGCTCGCTTGAATTGAATTGAACTGAATCGAAGGGGAACCCCACCATGACACCACCCTGGCTCTGATTTTTCGGGGCCATGTCATCTTGTGGCTGTGGTGGCGTTTCAGCCACACCTCCGTGGGCCAGTGGCCCATAGGACCTCCAAAAAGGTACGTATCTATCGAAGGGGCTCAACGCGGCCTAGCTCCCGTCTTGGCAAAGGGTCAACGTAATCTTTCTGGGGAGCTACCACAGTATCATAATAGCGAGCTGTCCTTTGCCATCCTTGTTGTCACAAGGTCAAGGACGAACCTCTGAGAAAAGCAAGGTGGTGACTTTAGAGTCCTCAACAACAAACGACCAATGTCCAATTGATCTCGGCCCCTTCACTTCCTTTTCTTCTTCTCCGTTTTGTACTGTCTTGTTTCCTCTTTCGGGCTGCGCGATCATACAAGCGCACCCTCTACCTTGCCAAGATGAAGTTCGCAGCGCTGCTGCCAGCACTCGTCTCGTGCCTATCCTCCGCAGTGACAGCGACATCCTTCGACTCTACCCAAACGTCCAAGATCTCGCTGCCCTCTTCCTTCAAGCCTCCTCAGGTCTTCAAAAATGCCAACTTGGTACACATCATCACGCTCGAAAAGAACTATGCCAAGGAGATCATCAACACCAAGGTCGAGAACATAGCAAAGGAGCCTCAGGATGAGTACTTCCTCCCCTTCACCCTGGATCAGATCTCCAGGGTGGGAGGCCTGGAGGTCAAGGACAAGAAGAATGCAGATGCAGGACCATTTGCGGTAGAGGCTGTTGAGTTCGACCCAGAGAGGTAAGAGGTCCTGTCCTGGCTCCTTGTTGTGAGGGAGAGATAGAGAGAGCTGACGCGGACACACCTACGAAATGCACAGCACCGTCCAATACTACCGAATCAAGTTCCCTGAACCTCTGAAGGCAGGAGAGGAGCAGACTCTCTCCATCAGCTACTACTACACCGATGCTTACAGGCCTCTGCCCGCGACGATCGCCCAGGAGGATCCTCAGTTCCTCGTTTACTCCTTCTCGGCGTACTGCCCATCGGCCTACACGACCTCCAAGCAGAAGACCGACGTCAAGGCGGCCTCTTCCAATATCCCAGACTACACAAAGGTTCCTGGAAGCGGTGATGTGGCCGAGTTCCCCACCAAGTCGGGCACCAAGTTGACCTATGGTCCCTACGACGAGAAGCCTGCGGGCGCCGAACAGCCTGCGACGGTCCGATTCGAGTTCACCAAGCCGGTCCTCCACGTCACCGATCTGGAGCGCGACGTCGAGGTGAGCCACTGGGGTGGAAACATCGCCTTCGAGGAGCGCTACACCATGTACCACCGCGGCGCCAACCTCTCCTCTCTCTTCAGCCGGGTCAAGTGGCAGCAGTCGCAGTACTACAACCCCAACACCTTTGCGCTCAAGGAGCTCAACTTTCCCCTCCCGCCGAGCAGCGCCGACGCATACTACTATGATATCATTGGCAACATCTCGACCTCTCGGTTCCGGACTGGCAAGAACGAGGCACTTTTGCAGACCAAGCCTCGCTACCCCATCTTCGGCGGCTGGAAGTATCCCTTCACCATTGGCTGGAATGCGGATGCCAAGAATTTCCTGCGCAAGGCCACTACCGGAGGTTATGTCCTCAACGTTCCGTTCCTCGAGGGCCCTAAGCAGCCCGAGGGTGTCGAGTATGAGAACATCGTGCTTCGCGTCATCCTACCCGAAGGTGCCGAGTAAGTGTGATCCGGTCAATTGCCCGTGGAACAGCATCTAACTCGTGTGTCTATAGTAATGTCAGGTACTATACCGACATCCCAGAGTCGGCCATCGTCAGCGCCGATGTGGAGATCCACAAGACATATCTGGACACAATCGGCCGCACCACCCTGGTTGTCAAGGCGCGCAACCTGGTGGACGACTTCCGCGACCGCAAGCTGATCGTCTCGTACGAAGTGCCCTTCCTGGTCAGCATTCGCAAGCCTCTGGTTATCTTTGGCAGCATGGTCGCGACCTTTGTCGCCGCGTACATCATTGGCGGGGTCGAGTTGAAGATCACGTCGAAAGCGAGGTAGATTAGGAATGTCTGGGTTTTCTTTCGTGGTTAGGGGGGGTGGGGGGTGTGAAAGTGCACATGTTGCGGAGATGATATCCTCTTTTCGTACTGTAACAATATCCAGGGAAAGGGTCAGGACATAAAAAGTCAACAAATGGCAAACCAAATGATTCATGATCGATCCGGTGCGGACGTAACCCTTGGCAAGTTTGTGAAGACTTGCTGGCTGGCAGACATTATTCAGAAGAAGTCACCTATTGCGAAGTCCATACGTGATTGATTGACTGGCGTGCTGACGTGAATACCCCATCTCCACCAGGTGGATGACATTGCACATTTCCGGACGCTACGGACCGTTCGAAGCACCGCACAAGTATTCCTAAGTCACTCGGCCACACAACCACGTCACTATGAACCCGGAGGGCAAACGTTCCGAGGCTCTGGGGAAAGGCGTGGGATGGTAGGCTACAGCGCGATGTCGTGATACCCACATCTGTCTCGGGTTCGTCCTATGTAGGCCTTTACAATGCGAAGAGTCCCCCGACCCTCCAATGACGCCTCCTAATTGGCAGAAATGATTAACACATGAAGTGCAAAACAAGGAAGGACTTCCGATAAGTCCTTTCAGTAAACAATCAATCTAAGAATCCAAGAGAACTCGACCGTAATAGTCGGTTCTTGGAAGGTAGTCATTCAGGATCTTTTTGAGACTTGATCATCATCCCCTTGCTCGCGATCGACAGCTCGTATTTGGACAGCCGACTCGCTGCCAGGCGCCTGGGTCTCAAAACATGGCCGTACAGGATCTCAAAACTCAGGTTAATAATTTATTGAGAGTGGGAGTGTGTGTGTCCTCCATGTGAATCGTGGTGGGATTGTCTCTCCTGATACTTTTCACCTGGGCTGGTCGTCCTCTACTTCGGCCGCTGGCTGGCTGGTTTGTTACTTAGGTGGAAGAGTAATGCCCTGGTGCCCCTGTGGAGGTAGTGTACTGTAATCCAATGAGCAGCCACACTGCCCCCCTGAAGCCATGCCTCCTCCCGAGGTCACCTCCAACAAAAACCTGTTTAGGAAGAGTACAAAACCGGCACAGCGGCGGCTCATGGAACACAAAAATTCTCCATTTGGATAACGACGACCATCGAGGGTCGTCCTGTGCATTTTCATGGGCCTCGCCCCCAAGTTTCATGATCAATGTGTCGGTCGGGCTGTGTGGTAGTCGACGCCGACTTGGAGGGGACCGAAAAGGGAAGCTCAGTGCTTGAGTATGTATCACTTCGCGCCGAGGACGAAACTGTCTAGGAATCCAGCTCGCGGCCTGGCTTCTTCGTTGTCGAATGAGAACTCAGAAGGCTGTATAGTATATCAATTGTGTTTAGCAAAAGAACATTGTCATCCCATCAAAAGAGAATGGAATAAAAAATATCAGCCCCTTTCATCTTCTTGTCCTAGTTACCATCTGTCGCTTGCCCCAGCGTCGTCGTCGTCCAGCTCCTTTTCACTCGGATTTGAGATGACGGACCGTCGGTGGTTCACCCGATATTTCAGCAATCTATTTGATGGTTTCACCTAGTGTTTTCATCCAATATCACGGGCAGCGAGACCACGAACTCTGCGTCCGAACCTCACGGCAACCCTGGGCGGCGAATGGGACGGTGGCACGCCCGAAGAGATTCAGCATGCATGCCTTGATCAGCGTCATGCTAGAAGACGAGCCAATCTAACCATCTGATATGATTTCGAGAGGAGGGAGGTGATATGCTTGGTACTGGTACCCGCATTTCAAGAGCTTTTACAATAACCCCAGGCCCTTCATACATTATTTCACAACATAAGGTAGACGGCCCCATAGATCTTGATTCTGTTCTCCTTTTTTTTTTTTTTACTTCTTTCCCCCCCGAAAGAGAACCGAGACAAGACCCAACAGTGTTATGTCCTACACTGTGTCTAGTCATCATCGTTATGCCCCATGGCTTCGTTGGAAATCACACCCACGGCGGTCAGCCACCAGAGAAGTCGGATTTGGAGAAAGGCTCACACACGGAACCAAATACAGATTGGTATGAACGATCACCTGTACACCTCAAGATCACCAGCTCACAAAGATATAATAGGTGACGATGATGTTAGTAACGCGGTCGATGGGGAAAGGAATGCAGGTGGTCAAAGTATGTCAACGCTCTTCGGGCAAGCAAGCACAAGAGGCTAATAATCTGTGTTAGTCCAATATGATGGCAAGAGCAAATCCTTAGACAGCTCAACCGCTATAATTCGAAATATCGAGGATACATACCCGACGCCCATGGCCGCCGCAGTATTCCCACGGGCTCCAACATCTCCCCTCATCTCAACAAATGCAATGATGCCCGAATTCACGTCGCAGGTGGTGTCAACAAGACTCTCCTCGGGAGTTCAGGCTGGGATTGCACGTGAGCCTCCAGAAAGAGCCTCTAGTAGCCCAGTATCACGAAGCTAATGTATATCACAGTCAGTGTTGTGTCTATACTGCTCGCCCTTTTGGGAGGCACCTGCATCCTGGTGCGGCGCGGACATTCTTCTTGGAAGACCTCTCTTCCCCCAAGCCTTATGTTCCGATTGAGGAGGCTGAGGCTGGGAAGATCGTCAGACGAGAGTACAAATGATTTCGACGTCCTCGAAAGACCCAGAGAGTTCGAGAACGGTAGCAAGCTTGACGAGGAACTGCCGCGCACGAGCCATTCCTCCTGGCGGTATACAATGCCATCAGCTACAATCCCGATACCGCCTTTATGCCATATACCAAGAAGGCTTGACGACGATGCAATATCATTCATCGAGGCACAGCCGCAGCGTGAGTCTCAGGATTTCGCTGCGATATTCCCGACGCGTTTGGCGCCGCCGCCTTCTGCCTCGAGGCCAAGTTTCAGAAAAACTCCAGAACCACTATCAGTGGAAAGGCCAGTCTCATCTGCATTATCTGTGTCACGGTCCAGCACGGTTGTGGGTTTTATGGAAGAGAATGAAGAAGAAGAGTCCGAATTCAAGCATAGTTTGGAAAGCCAAGAAAGTCAAAAGGTCCAGGAAGCGCAAGGAGAGAGGACGTCGGCGGAGTATGTTCCCAGGAATGGTTCTCGTCTCCACCTCAGTGCTTTGCCCAGCCGACCATGCTCTTTCTCGGAAGGTGATAACGATGGTGAGCTTGCAGGTGGTAGTCAAAAGGCAGACCTTAGATAGGTACAGAGAGTTGGTGCATCTCGTTGGTCTTGCATACGAAAGTGTCTGGGAAAGGAGGCTGAGCCTCACCGGGCTGATATATTTCTTGGAGGATGAGAAGAAGTGTTGATAGGTCTATCGAAATTGTCGATGCAATTTCGATCGAAGCCTCGGATGGACTGTTTCTCGGTTCTACCAATTCCCTTGAATTATCGTCCACATGAACTTCTATGTAGCCTGAGAGGATCCCACAAACAGAGATGTTCAGAAAATGAATAATGTTCATATCTTCCAAAACTAATCCCTTGTTCAAAGCTGTAAGCAGTTGAGTCCTCGTGGTTTAGTACACCGTCCAGCGTTCACAGGCTATCCACCTTTGCACTTACACGATTGAGAGTCTGAGGAGTTTTGTCTAAGAAGGGCCTGCATTGGCATGTGCTGTTACCACGTACTTAGACGTCATCCTTGGAGAGGAGAGGGAGGGGTCTGAAGGATGTTGAAACAGGGGATGCTTAATTAGGTTGAACCGTTGGGTTCCACCAGCTGACCAGTGGTTGGTTGCTGCTCCACCTCGTCCTCTGAAAGCCATGGCTCCGAGTCCAATAAAGTTTCCGGGAAGGATTTCATTTGCTTGAAGTTTCTTTTTGCAGTACCAGAAAGCGAGAATTTATCAGAGTACTCAAGAGCTATACTCAGATACTGCGTGCCCCCCAAACAGACCATGGCTACCACCGCCCCCTTCAAGATCCTCGGCTACGGCCACACAGGAATGACTGTCCGCTCTAGTAAGACCTGCTGGCATGCTGTGAGCAGAGTTTGTGATAAGAGAAATATGTACTGATTTCAGTGACTCTCTGCAGTGGCAGACAGCCTTCGCTTCTGGAAGGACACCCTCGGCCTCCCGATCATCTGGCAGCAGACCGTTCCCGGCAGCACCGAGCCCAAAGACCCAGTCCATACGATCACCGGCGCCCCAGTTGGCACGGCAATGCGAATTGTCTTTATCGGACTGCCACAGACACCCTATGCTGGTGGAAGCAGCGACCCCAGCCACGTGTCCACGCTCGAGCTGATAGAGTACGAGCTGCCGGCCGACGTCGCTGAAAGGCAGAGGAGCTGCACACCTCTAGCCAGGTCCTGGGATGTTGGCTCGGTCCATATCAATCTGATGGTGCAGGGTTTGGATGCGATTGTTGAATCTGTCAAGGAAGAAGGGTTCCTTCTGTATGGTGGTGTGTTTAAGGTACCTGAAGAAACACCAGACGCGCAGGTACGTGGGCAGCGGATCTGCTATGTAAGAGGGCCGGATGGGGAGATGGTTGAGCTGACAGAGATTCCGGAGAGGGGGGAGTGAGAGGGGGAGAGGAGGTAGCGATTGTGCATGCTTACTGCTTTGGTGCTGATAACGACTTGTTCGAGAGGAAGAAACAGAATTCAATGTGGCAGTGGCCATAGGGCCTGAGTTGATGTGGGGCCTAGGGCCACTGGCAATAGAAATAAGTGACTGGCCCCTTCCTTTGCCATTCACTGGTCTAGGGTAAGTTGTGAGTCACTGGTGTTTCAGTCCTAATTAGGACTAGCGCCTACTGCCGCTTTC
Source organism: Cryphonectria naterciae (assembly GCA_014850475.1). Classification (NCBI taxonomy): domain Eukaryota; kingdom Fungi; phylum Ascomycota; class Sordariomycetes; order Diaporthales; family Cryphonectriaceae; genus Cryphonectria; species Cryphonectria naterciae. The sequence continues at coordinate 62,240 of JACWST010000042.1, read as the reverse complement.
TATATAGATGGGCAGTGTGGCAAGGCGCCTTTTCACGATAGTAAACAATGGATGATCTTCCCTTCTACCACTTGTGTACACCATAGAGTGCCTTCCACATTCAACTTCGTTCCTACCATCCAGCATCGAATATACTCGCAAAAGCATCGTAAGTATTCGCGCCTCTTCAACGCTCTCGACCACCAAGACCTCTCTGTATGCTGGAGGTGGCAGTCAGATGTCCCTGTAGGGAAGGCAAGAAAGCCCTACAACCGGCTGTGGACGATATACACTAAGAGGTGCCCAGCACGTCAACCCTAACCCTGTCTCGCCGCTCCACCCTGAGGTCCCAAGAACCTGTCGCGACAGAGTTCATCTACAGGCTCTAGAATCAATTTGCATAAGATAGTTTACATTGAATCTATCACATAGGAGTTGTCAGTAACATTTGAATCATGAAAATACTGGATGGGCAGGCAATACCAGAACGTGTCTATACTAACAATTCTCAGGCAGAAACTATACTGCATACTGTTAGTGGATGCACTCCCTCCAGCATTCTCCACTGATCCCACGTGACCCCAGCCATCGCTTTCCAACATCGCGTCGGCTTCATCTCCGACCTCCTGTTTCCATCATCGCTAGCCATCAACAGGGCTCTGCATGTACCCTCATCCAGCACCACCTTTGCCAAGGTCAGGCAGGCACTTCACTTGGGCTCTGCACCTATCTGCCGTCCACTGCCACCACCCTGCCTCTATCACGTCGGGTTGCTTACCCCTTTCCGTTCGTTCTTCTGTCCGACGATAGCAGCACGATCGTCATCAGCGGTTGTCGCTGTCGTTGTCACTGCTGCAAAACCATCAAACCATCCCCATGCAGAGCCCTGCAGGGCGATAATCTTCGATCCAGGGTCAGTTCCAAAGGTGTCCGCTTCCTGCGGACGACCGCGCACGCTTGCCCAACGTCAACAGATGCTGCATATTGCACACACACCGCAGTAGTCCTAGGATGCATCGATTTCTCGTCTCAGTCCACTACCAAGCGACAGGGCAGTTCACATGCTGCCCTGGGTGTGGGAAAAGGGACCTGCGGGGTCAAGCCCGGGGTCGCCAGTGAGCTGGAATCTCTTGCATTCTGGGACCGTTGTTAACGCGAGCGTGCGGGCTCTCCAGGCCCGGTTTCTTTCTCTTCTTCTCTTTGGATGCATTCCTTTTCGCTCGACATTCGAACCGAGTCAAGGCTGCTCGTGGATTCGTGCTCTCAAGGTGGACGCCCACAAAAGCCTGGGCGGGCGGGAACTCATGTCAACAACACATGGGGGCTTTCAACTTTCGTATCTGCTCTGCATGGCCGCTTGCCGGCCGTTGCAGATACCAGAATCAGTTCTATTCTATTGGATTCATTGCTGACATGATATTGCTAGGTCCAGCACTCTGGTCAAGATGGCGGACATGGCGGCCCAGGCAACAACGTCCGCATCACAGGACAATTTTGACATCGCAGGAGCCCAGGTCATTCTGGGATGGCGAAAGCCTGACGGTCTCATGAGTTATCTGCCGTCCACCGACGCCAGCTCTACTGAGACCGGCCACGTTACATTAGGTTGCCACTTTCGTCCCTTGTCGAATACGGCGTCGTTCAAGCTTCGGGCCCCCATCCTCCTCAAAGGCCTTGGCCGGAAGGCTACGCCCTTGTTCCTGTTTATTGCCCCGGAGCGAATCCAGTCTCTCGTTTACGAGCATGTCGAGGCAAACTCCGGCCCTGAGGTGCTCCATGCGGCACTGGGCAATGGGGACATCGCATCGCTGCGATTGAGACTGAAACACCCTGCCGACCTCCTTGTCCCTCCCCTTGAGCCTCTGGTCCCGAAAAAGAAGGCCTACTGGGATATACTTGATTCGTTGAAGATGCTTGCTCAGGAGACCGAATTTGTCATATACTTGAGGCAGGACCGCATACCATCAACAGACCGATTGTTGTCATTCTGTCAGGCTGTGGCTGCAGGGGGCTTGGCTACGAGCACTGTACATGCCGATGTATCCAGGCTTTATGACGGCAAGGGAGGCAAGCGTCTTGAGGGCGAGAGCCTTGCTGTACCTGCGCCGGGCACAGTGGACTCGCCACCATCTTATGACGAGCTTACTGCTCCTCCACCAGCACCCCCTGTAGAGAAAGGTGAGATAACCCATGACCCCCCCCCCCTCTTCTTCTCCACCCGAAAGTCATAGCTTGCTAACATGATGTTAGACCCCTTACAGCCGTCACAACAAGAAGAGTCTTCTGCCAGTGGTGGTAGAAAGCGGCGTAGAACAAGCAGCAGTGCAGAAGAGGCCGCCCCACGTGACAATGCGCGACGTGAACCCAGCGTGGATGCTGCTTATGTCGAGGCCATTTGCCGGAAGTTACTGGGCGAGATGAACGCCAAGTGGCGCCAAGAAAGCGACGAGCTGCGAGGCGAGCTGCGGCAGATGGAGACGCGGATGAAGGACTGGGTTGACGGGCGCCTGAGCGCGCATGCGGTCGAGCTCCGGGACGAGATGCAGCGGACAAATATCCAACAGCAGAATCAAGTGCATGACGAGGTGCGCGAGGCCAGACTAGAATTGCAGGAGGCCAGGGATGAGACCCAGGCGGCCGAAGAGAGGATAGAAGAAGTCATGGGCGAGATGAAGGCTGTCGGAGATGAGGTTTTGGACGTCGTAGATGGCAAATTAGATGAGCGATTGGATCACCTCCGCGGCGAGCTGGAAGAGTACGTGGCGGACCAGCTGGTTGAGGCCGAAGGCCGGGTGATAGACCGCATCCGGTCCAATGTGTACATAGATTTTAATATATACGACTAAGTGTCTGTATTATCAACCCCTGCCAGTTGATTCCCGCGTCATCTTGCTTGTCGACGCAAGCCGTTGCCCGAGATACTACTCTCTGTATGATACGTGGCCAGTAGAAGCATGCTATATTAGGGGACTATCCGTGGAAATTCCACAACGAACAATGCCGTCCCGATATCTTCCAATTCTTCAATTCCACGGAATGAGCAATCCCCAATTACCGCTGACAGGTGGCCATGTCGCAGAACACGTATCACTCAAGTTATTCTAGGCTGGTCTCCTGCCTGTGAGTCGTCGGCTAGTAATCCCCCTCTCTCCCCATGCGCCTTTCGCATCATCATTCGCAGGAATGATGAATCCCAAGGATGCGAGCTGATCGAAGCAGGAGTTCGAGATGCCAATGGTAATCGGAACTTCCGAGCCATACCGTGTGACAGTTTAAAACGGATGATGTGCTTAAACCCATATGGGCCCGGGGGTTGCAGGCAGAAATGAAGATTGCTCTAACAGATCGATCATGATCTTGTATATCGTCGATCCTGCTCGGGTCGACAATCGATTGTCTTACGTCTGTGGTGATATTCAGTAACCCGCAGGTTCTCTCTGCTGAGAGTGTGCTGGCACGGTCAGGATCTCTTCTCAGGTCTTATCAGAAAAGTTTGAAGCCACTGCCAGCGGCCTGGTTCATGAAGAAGTCCTTGACAGGCCTCATGGCGTTGACAGCACCGAGGCCCAGAGATCGCAATGGGACCAAGGGTCCGCTGCCGACCGAATAGAGCTTGTGCAGCTTGTCGCAGACCCCGAGCACTGCGTGGTTCGTAGCATATCTCTCGGCGTTGTAGGATTCGAGGGCCATTTGAGTGCCGATATCCTGGCCGTGGCTGACGGCGTACTCTATGGTCTTGACCAGGCTCTGGACATCGCCCTGTCCCTGGTTGAGACCTTGGCCGGCGAGCGGGTGTATGCTGTGCGCGGCGTCACCAACGAGTGCGATGCGTTCGCCAACGTACGTGTCCGCATGGCGCATCTTCAAGGGGAAAGATGCGACCGTGCCCTCCTGGACGCCCACGACAGTCTGTGGGATAATCTGTGGCTGCTGCACCGAGACGTGTTGCAGCCGCCATGAAACTTCTTCCTCTTGACCGGAGCTTTGAGAGTGCAGGTATTCCAGATCCACAGGGCTCAGTCTAAAGGCAGCATTCACCATCGCTGTGAAATCCGGTGAGGACAAGCCCTTAAGCCGAGAAGCCCTGTCTGGTGTCGTGGACCACACAAGAGAGGAGTAGTTACCCGCCAAAGGCAGCACGGCGACTGGGCCCGTGGGTAGGAATCGCTGGTACGCGATCTTGGTGCGGTCGCCGCCCCAGCCCTCACCTTCCAGCTTAAGCGTGGCAACAACGCCGTGTCGACCGTAGTCCCAACCTCTAGACTCGATCCCAGCAAATGAGCGCACCGGGCTGTTTGCACCATCTGCACCGACAAGCAACCGAGCCCATAGACGTTGCCCACCGGCCAGCTGGATGACGGGCCATTCAGACAGGTCCAAGCCGTCCGCCTCCTCTCCCAAGGAGACATCCTCGACCTTTGTGTTGTCGAACACTGACACCCCACCCAGCTGGTCGAGGCGACCAAGCAAGCCCGAGGTGAGGTTGAGATTCTCGATCATGTATGCGATGGTATGCCTTGCGCTGCCATCCCAGTCGAATTCGATTCGTGCGCCCGAGACGCCGTCCCACACCTGCATTTCATGATAGGGCTGTATTCTCTCCCGCTTCATCAGCTGCCAAGCTCCTATCTTCTCGAGAAATCCCGCAGATGTCGGGGTCAGGGAGCTGCATCGGTTCGAGTATCGGTCGGGAGGCAGTTTCCACTGGCGCGTTCTTGAGAGGTCTTGGGCTTCGACCAGGGCGACCCTGAGGCCAGCAGTGATCGGATTCGCACCTACGGGGGGGGGGGGGGCGGAATATATAATCAGCACACAAGGACGTTGGGGATCGCTGGCCGGCTGTGCAAGGTGGACGTACGCAGAGCAGTCAGGAGACTCAGTCCTGCTGGACCACCGCCAACGCAGACAACATCGTATATGTCTGGCTGTGTTGAGGTTGCGAGACCTCGTCGGAATGGCCTGCTGGTCTGGGCAGAGCAGCGCTTGCACACGAACCGCGCCGCTGGCCTACGAAGTAAGACCTCCATGGTATTCTGCTCTTATCACAACAAGACTTGGTTGAGTTGTGCTGGGAGGCTGTGCTCGCAAAGATGGGTGAGGGAAAAATCGAAAGAAAGTCCCGACATTGGAAATCTCATGACGCTGGGTGGTGGAGAGGTTGCTTGCTTGCTGCAGGGTTCAAAGCTACCCCTGTCAGCTACTGCAGCATGAGGCCCGTGCGTCATCACGAACTCCGCAAACCCCGCAACCGCAACAACAACAACAACAACAACTTCGCTCTTGCCGAGTGTGTGTCGATCCAGAACCAGACTTGGCAACCCATTCAGACCAAGTGTAAATTTCGGGACAGCCCTGGAAACGACACTGGAGCTGGTTACCGAGGCTCTTTCTTTCGACGACCGAGCAGTCCTGTTTCGGAGTGGCTTTGCGAAGATCACCGTCAGCGGCCAAGTGTCTCGAGGCAAGGAGCAACCAGCGAATCACTGGCTCATCCGAGATCACAGGTAGCAACACTGGTCCTTTCCGGTTTGCGACGGTTAGCCATGGACCGATATCGCTTATGCTGGCAAGTGCTAGCTGAAAGGCAATATGCGCCCAGCATCCATGACCAACTTGGACACCGGCCATGGCTGTCAGCCTTATGCGGGAAGTGCCTCGTCCATTTCCGTGGTTGTGCCATACTTGTTGGGCACAATTAGCAAGATGACTCGGTATAGTCGACATGATAAGGATGTCCTGCATCGGTGCTGGGCCATGCCTATATATCTTTGTCGGTTGGAAGTCCTGATGAGGCCCTTCCTCGCGAGTCTCTCTGTCTTGTTCCAGTCTTCTCCAGTCCCAGCCCATTTGAGAGCTACAGATTGATATATATATATATATATATATATAAATAAATTTCCTCAAGCGAGGGACCTCACCTCCTTGGTGAATAGTTCTGGCAGATCTGTTCGAAGTTTTTCCTTCAAAACAAACTACTCATTGCTCACGGGCACATGTTCCATCGTGGCACATCTTGGTGCTTTCACATAGTGAACGAGCTCAACCTGTTTTTGAGTCCCAGTCTCATATAGTACAACGGCACACCTCGGCACCCCATGAGCAAGGTTTATATCGCCCCTTGTGAGTTTTGATGCCCCCCAAAAGATCCGTGGGGGTTTTCTACGCATGCGTTGACGGTGCTCACAGACACCTTTACCCCACGGACTCTTGGAGAATTACCCATTTCCAAGTATGATCATATCGTTCTATCTGACATTGGAAATGGTTGGTGTTGGGGCAAGAACTTGTCCCAACAAGGCCAAGAAGGAATCTTTCCCAAGCGTAAGTCACACACACACACACACAAAAGTCTTTCTTCTACTAAGTGTGTAGATGTAACATACTACTTACTTCTGTGGCTGACTATAAATCACACTTCTGATAGGCTACCTGGGCGCTGACAGCAGGCCTGGTACACTGAGCTATCGCAACGCCCTCGACGATGTCGCCTCCGTGTGCTCTCGCATCGACATGCTCGTCGCCAATTCCGTCTTTCTGACCTCGGAGGACGACAGAGCCTCCCTCTTGAAAAGGCAGAGCACATTGCAATCCCTCGGCCCCCTCTCCTATCTCACCTCGGGCTGCGCCGGCGGCATCTGGGAGGGATGTCTGCACAACCTCGTCTCCGCCTTTGAGGAGGCACGGGTCAAGGCCCACGAGTACCTACGCTGCGTCGAGAACCTGAAGCGCCTCGCCGGCATGCTCGACAGGTGTATCCCCCAGCTGTCCGTCGAGCTGCGCAAGTACAGCCACGTGCTGCCCGCCATCCTGCGCAACGCAGAGTGCATGCAAGCTACGCTCAAAGGGCTCATCAACACCGCCACCGTCGCCTTCGACATGTACAAACCGGCGGCCAGCGTCGCTCCTCGGTCCCTTACCTCACTCTCCGGCTCGACCTTCCACACCTTGACCCTCGCCGCCACGGACTCCGCCAAAGAAGACGCCGCCGGCTTTGCCCTCCGGCCCGGCCGGTGCGGCCTGTCCCCCGTCCACCTCCTCTTCCTCAGCTACCCCACCCTCCAGGGCCTCACCATCCTCACCTGCCTCGTCTCCTGCTCTCTCCAGTTCCTCTCCTACACCCTCTCCGCCCACGAGCCCGGCAACGCCCACACCTCCGACTTCTTCAACAACCTCCAGTCCGTTCTCATGCAGCTCCTGACCACCTACACCGGCCTCGTCCCCGCTGTGCGGAGCCCCTCCCTGCACGGTCGCTTCTCGGTCTTCTGGATCTCATTCCTGTCCATCGCGGGGCTGGTGCTCAACTTTGCCGCCCTCGGCACTTATTTTCACGATACTGCGCTCGCGCCTCTTCTGGGCTTCTTTGGGAACGTCGTTCAGACCATCACCGTGCTTCAGCTAGGTGGCACACTGTCGAATGAAGAGTGACTTTTGTTACGATATTTTTGGCTTGATTTGTGTTTTTTCTTTATTCTTCTTTTCTTATTTCTTTCCTTGACACGAACGGAAACATCAATCGTTTTGCAAGAGCGTTTCATGATCTTACGATTAGTATTGACATCTCACGGAGTATACGTTGTATCTAATGCTTTTTCCTTCCCTTTTTTTTTTTTTTTTTTTGTTTTTTTTTTTTGGGGGCCGGAGCCGGGGTGGGGGGGGGGGGGGGAGGGGGGTTTGGTTTCAAAGAGCCTGCATCTTTTGGCGGCG
>JACWST010000042.1:0-54547 GCA_014850475.1 Cryphonectria naterciae | reverse complement strand
TTGATTGTTGTTTTTTTTTTTTTTTTCTTTTCTTTTTTTTTTTTTTGTCTTGAGGGTATGTTTTTTTGGGGGCGGGGGGGGGGGTTGGGGGGGGGGTGGGGAGGGGGTTTGGATTTCAAAGAGCCTGCATCTTTCGGCGGCAAGCAGGCCAGGTTGGTGTTTGAGGCTCCTTCTCGGATTCATTACTTTATTTCCTGTCACTCGATACCCTATTTGTAACCAAGTCATGTATAATATGATGAATCAAGCATCCAAGAACCACAATCGGTTGTTAACAATGTTTCCAGTCAAATTGTTCAGTACAGGACCAATCCGTTGCAAAACAACGCCCCTTCATCGCCAACCCGGCCCCCCCCCCCCACCCCTCCCAACAAGAAAAAGTGAGAATCATACTATTAGAGCACCTGTAAACAACTACGGGCTCGCTTCCCGACACCAAATCCAACCACCATTAGAATGCCAGACCGGGCTGCTTTGGTCGCAGCAGATTCCCATGATGTCTCCAACCATCCAAACTACTCACAGGGCTATCCGAAACGACGGTCGTGCTCCCTTCAAGCTGCGGTGGCGGTGACTGTAATCCAAGCTCAGTATATACGACTCGATGATGGATTTTCATCAGCGACACCACCACCACTCACGCTATCATCTTCATCTCCTCGACTTCTTCTCCCGTGCGCGGACTGATGCTCACCTTGAGGGCCAGCGGTCGGGGTGTCCTCGCCCGCCACGTGGCTGGTATTCTCTGCTGAGGCGGGTGTCTGTTGCTCTCCGCCGACACTGGAAATTGTTGGGCTTTGCAGTTGCACTGGAGCCTTCTCGTCGTCCAGGCTTCCCTCCTCATGCTGCTGAGATGTCTCCAGGTACTGATCGTCAGACTCGGGCTGCCAGTCCTTGAGGTCATCTTCAGCGTCGTTCAGTATCTGACGCGCCTGCGCGGCGTGCTGGTACGGACGTTGGCCGTCTCCGGGGACCACGGGGCTGTCGTCGAGGAGCTGGACGAGACGGCGGCCATGGCGAGCCAGGATGATCTGCTTTTCGGCCCGCTCGATCGTGGCGAGGAACTCGGCATCGTATGCCTCCTTCAGTTTTTGGCGGCTCTTCATCTGGATGTCAGTGTCTCTCGTCCAATCCAAGTGATCATATCGGGAGGAACTTCAATATAAAGGAATAAACTATCCAAAAGGAGAGGCGAGGAAGGTTCCAGATCAGTCATGACTACGCACCACATTCGTCAGTTGGGCCTCGGCAACGAGATTCTCCGCCTCGGCCCTGACCAGCTCCTGCTCCAGCACGACGAGCCTCGTGCTCTCGGGCTCCTTGCTCTTGAGCTTCGCGATCTCGTCGGTAATTTTCCTCTTCCCGTCCCGGCTCGGCTGCACGCTCTTCTCGGTGTTTCGGATCTGCTTGAGGATGCCCCGGCTGTCGTCGATGGCGTGGGCGTACTGATCCTCCTGCTCACCAATCTCGCTCATGATGACGCCGACCTTGTCACTGACGTCGCTGATGGCCTCGTCACCGGTCTGCTCACCCCACTCGGACAGCTGGGTGGCGATGGCGGAGCGCTCGCGCCCGGCGGTCTCGTGGGCGCTGACCAGGTTGTTGGTCGTCTTGATGAGCTTGTAGATCTTGCGCGCCAGCTCCGGCTGGATGGAGCCGCGGAGCGAGGATAGGGAGAAACCCACGCGCGAGCCGGACGAGGAGCCCGACTCGCCGGCGCTTTTCTTGGAGCGGATCGAAAGGGCACGATTCCTGAGAGAGAGAGAAAGAGAGATTTCCAATGTGAGCGAATGGGACAAGTGAACATGCCTTGTATGTTGGTACTGTTCTGCGCTGGACTCACATATTGTATGCTGTTGGCTTGCTGTAAATCTGATCGGAGCTTCTGTAGGATATTTCTGAGCTTTGGCATGAGCTCTTGCGAGACCAGGGAAGCATGTTGATGAAGTGTGCGATACGGAGCTGGTGTGTGGAAAAAAAGAAATCCAGAAAAGATGGGGTTTCTTCTTCCTTTCTTTGATGCTTACATGATGAGGCAGATAGAGTTCGATTCTCTGTCAAAATCTGTGAATTCAGAAGAGTCGTTTGGTTCAGTATCGAGGGTTGCTCCTTCTCGCTACCCAGTTGTTTGTATGGATCTCTCAGACGAGGCAAGCACGATGAATATAGATCAGGTCAAGTCGTTCAAAAGATAGGGCAGATATGATCGTCACACGATTTACGCGTAGGAGGAGCGATGGGATGTAAGGAGACCAATATACGATTAGGTTTCTAGGTGTTCTAGGTGAGGTCTTGGACCTGCATTCCGGGTAGCCCGTCATCATTGACGCTCATGTCTTGGATCTGGCGGACGCCACGACGCGCCGTCGACCAGAATGAGCGGGTCGAGCTGTCCCGGATAGAGACAAGTGGTGAGGACAATCATTGTATACTTAGACCTAAGGACTTAGCAAGGTGGGCAAGGCGGGCACGTCTCGTCGTTGCGGTTGCGGCCAGGAAGGGAAATCTTCGCGGCCAGCTTCAGCCATGACGTCAACCCCCACGATGACGGATCTCCAACATGGCAACATGGGAACCCTCGATGGTCTCAAGTGAAACTAATCACATAGTTACTGTACTAGAGGAATTATTAGCACTCCAAGGGGATGGGACAGAAGCGTCAGTTGGTAAGAAGACATTAATTAGTTATTGATGTTGTACCGTCGATTGTGATGCTCTTTCTCGGCTGTCAAGACACCTGGTGGAACGACTCTTCCCCCATCACATCCAGCCTCAGACCCCACCCTCCACACACCTTTCTATCTTGGAAGAATTCTGGAGAGGTGGCTCCTGCGCCTGATCGATCCTCGTCCCCACATGGATCCAAGATTCCAAGTTTGTTTAGTTGTAGTACTTTTTCGTCGTTCGCTTCTCATAGACCGTTGGCCCGCCCCGCGAGCTGTACACGCTGCCTCGAGGGCTGTGGGAGGAATGGTGTGAGGCTCGGCTCACCCGTGCGGTATGTTGGTAGTATTGGTGGTGATGAGCTGGTCGGGATGGATAGATCTCCTCGCGATAGTAGTATTGTTTCTTCTTGCCGTCTCCGAAACACATGCTGGGCAGATGATGTGGTGGTGTCTTGCAGGTGGAGCTGCAATGAAGGTGAATCAATTGGTAGTGATGTCGGTGATGGCGACCGCAGTACTATAGTAGTACCAGCCAAACGGCGCGCCGCAGATCGTTAGGTTTGGAGGGTACGTTGATGGTGGTGGGTTGCTTGAAAATTATCTGGGGCACTAGAAGCAGTTGACAGAAAGACGGGGGGCTATGGGGGAATTTATGAGCACGAGTCTCGTTAGCTGCGAGAGTCACCTGCGTATGTATGGCCAAGACGCCCAGCCAACCCATCATCCATCCATCAGGTTCTTGTCCGTTTCAACGAACGCCTTTCGTATAACTACGGGGTATTCTTAGTAGGAAAGCAAGCTTCTCACAATCCGGATCATCTTTGATATATTCAAGGGTTTTTCTATTATAAGGACCCTTCGTACAGTATGACGATCTCGAAAGCCTCACTCGTGATTATGGAGTCGCTGGAAGCTTTGAACCCCGAGAACGATGAGGAGGCGCTGTGGACGCCGCATGTTGTGGTCTGAGTCGACGTCAGCCTGCAGGTTTAGCTGCATGTTGTGGTGGGGTAGTCAGCATTGTATACAAGGCTAGGCTGCATAAACGACCCTATAAGTTCGTACTTGTTTTCCATTATAGCGGATTGCACTATCGACACTGTCAACGCTCGTTTTGATTTGTGCTTTAGAAAAGAAAAAGCAAAAACTTGCTGACGCATGCAGCTCACTCGGCTCTGGCTGACTGGTGTGAAAAAGACATGACCGATATGGATATGAAAAGTGCTTTTCGAAGCGAATCGGTTGGCTGCTGACTGCTTCCGCCGCTCAATTCTCAGTCACAAGACTGGTCTCACAAGCACCTGGGCTGGGCAGTGCCTGGGTGCCGCTAGCAGTGAGTGTCCTCGCCAGCTGATGAGATGTCGAGTACATACACAGCCTCATTCCAGGCTGGGGCGAAGTTTATCTAGCTCCGTATCTCGGCGACAGGATACAGATAGTCATCTATAAGATCTGAGATATAGTGTGCTTGAACATGGCTAGCAGGAAAGAGGAAAGAGGCTCATCCTTATCCCGCCAGGCTGCTCAAAGTAACTGCCTACTGACTTAGGTACAGTACCATTTGATGCAGAGATCTGGTGAGCCGATATTGTTAAGCTTGCCTATTGTACGTCAATATTCCATGATCTCGTCTGGAGATTGAGAACTACCCAGTGCTCCAATGTATACTTGCTTCTCAGAAACGAGCTTCAAGGCCATACCAGATGACAAGAAAAAGATCTCGACATGTGAAACGAGAGTCCATTTATTACCCTACCCTCACATTTTGTCTGCCGTATAAATCATCTACAAGCCTTGAGATAGCCATTTAGATATTCTCTTCTTCACTCTTTAGGTTCTGTTTTCTGGCAACATCACGCTCACAAAGCTCCATGTATCATCTCACTACATCGCATTTGATAATATGTTCCTATAGATGGATTTGGGTCTCGTGTTCTATCGTACTGCGCGTAACTGGGCGCAAACCATCATCACCCATGCCTCACATCCTGAGGCAGCAGTTTTTTTTTTGCCGAGGCAAGGAGTATTCTCTATCACGCCCATGCGGCTTGTTTGTTTGCCGTCAACGAAGTCCTTCAAATAAGTGCCGACAAAGTCACGGCAGATCTCTACTTGTGCTCAGCTTCCGTAACCACCGAGTGGATGGCTTCAGCCACCCGCTTCACGTTGTTCGAATTCACTTAGAGATGATGCAGTCAGCGTTTTGGGATTGATCTCAGGCCGCGCTTTCGGCTATCTTTTACTTACAGCCCGAAATCGACGCTCGTCCGCTAGAGAAAAGGAAGATATGGTGCTTGTCTTGTAGAATCTGCACCTGTTGCGCAGTCAAGCCCGTATACGAGAACATTCCAATCTATTAAATGCTGTTAGCAATTGGATGTACACCTACCATATGAGCTACAGCACATGTTGAAAAGATCAGAGGTGGAATGCATACTTGGCTCGTAATGTGGCTCCAGTTCCCCGGAGTCCCCAGCAGCTCGAGCTCCCTCAGAAGAGCGGCCCGCATGCCTTTTATACGGGAACTCATAGCTTTGTTCTCCTCCAGAAACTGCTGCTTCAGGTCCTCATCGCCCAGGACAATGGTGACAATCCTCGACCCAAATGCTGTGCTGGAGGAAACCTCTGATCTCACGACACGCACGAGTTGCGACTGCACAGCAGACTTGACGGCGGCGTCACTAGCCAGAATATGGAAGGCACCAACTCGCTCGCCATACAAGCCGAAATTCTTGGAGAAGGATTGGGCAACAGCAAGCTCCATGGAGGGACGGCTGGCAAAGTAGCGAACGGCCCAGGCGTCCTCGTCGAAATTTCCAGATGCGAACCCCTGACTGTGTGAATGACCAGTAGATTAGATCGAAGACATCCGTCGAAAACCATGTGTAGAGAAGAAGTACCAAAAAAGAAAGGAACTCACTAGGCGCAGTCAAAAAAAGGGAATAGCTTCTTTCTCTGGCACAGGTCAGCAATGGCCATCCATTGCTCCTTAGTTGGGTCGAGGCCAGTTGGATTGTGGGCACAGGCCTGCAGGATAACAATGTCCCCCGGCACCGATTCATTCTCGAGGAATTTTGTCAAACCTTCGAAATCAAGGGACTTTGTGACTGCATGATAGTAAGGATAGAGTTTGCGGTTGATATCCGAGTCCGCACACTCCCAAATGAGAGCATGGTTTATCCACGATGGATCTGAGATGAAGACATTCTTGGGCTTCAGTCCGTTCTTGACCAAGAACATGGTTCCGACGTGACAGGCATGGGTTCCAGAGACTGTCTGGATAGAGCTCAGTCGTGACTGTTGCTCTTCTGACAGATGTCCGAACAGGAGACTCTGGGCGCCCTTGATGAATGGAGCCAATCCTGCTTGGGGGATATAGGTATGATCATCTGGAAGTCGTGCAATTGCCTAGATCATGGCCACAGAGCTTAGCGTTCCGTGTGATCTTAACTATTCGCCGTTCAGTGGTCATAACTCACCTGCTTTACAGATGGTAATGTCCACGATTTTCCGTCGTCAGCCTTGTACACGCCCGCGCCCAAGTCGACCTTGTCGGGAGCATCGTCTGCAGCCAATGCTGCCGTCACACGATACGCTTCATCATACGGGATCGCCTTGATTGGCGAAAACACCGAGCTGTTCTGGTCCACACTGCCCATCTTGTTCGTTAACATTAATCACAACTCAAAACAGGTGATTCTTACACTCACAATCCAATGGTAAGACAATCATGGAGAAACATTGTTTTAAAGTTGACTGAGAACTGAGTATCAACGCCGGTCTCGGTCCTGGCAACACCTAACCGGCTACGTAGAATTCGAGCCGGCGTAGATGCCGAGACGAAAACACTAGTTTATGGGTATTTGATCGGCATAATCCCGAATGTACGATTTGTGAGCTCATCTTGAATTTTTCATTATAAGGGCTGTTCTGGTTGGGTCAATTATCCAAAGGTGACACGCGTAGTACCTGATACAGCAAGCCAGAGACGGGCAGTTACGGTTGGAATGTGAAATAGGCCAGCTGTACACAAATTGGAGAATTTACCAGTTAGGCATAGAAGGGAAAATCATATTTAACAATAATAATTGATGGTTTCTTCGATATTAATAAGTCTATCAGCATGTCCATCTAGATTAGCTTAGTTTGAAGATCCCATGGCCTCTCGCTCTGCAACACTGCCGTTTGCTCTGAACGCTGAACTACCGTTCAAGTGCCCATTTGTGATACTCTTGGACAGCTCCCGAATCTGCAACTCCTCAGGTGGCACAAAGTCCTCTTCGGCGTTAGGATCCTTGCCGTAACCACCGCCTCCCGGCGTCTGGACGATGATCCGATCACCTTTGCCCATCATGGTCGTAGCCCGTGGTCCAAGACTGATTCTCCTCTCAGAGGAAGCATCCTCAGGATCCTTCCGAACCCATATGTTCAATCCTCTTCCTCCCTCACGGCCTCCAGCCATCCCGTATGGTGGTATCACTCTTCGCTCTGACAGAATGCTGACTTGCATGGGTCGGGTCAACTCGATGTCTCGCACACATCCATCTCCGCCTCGGTAGAATCCCGCACCACCAGACCCCTTCCTGATGGAGAATTCCCTCAAAATCACTGGGTATCTTTTCTCGAACGTCTCTGGATCCGTAATTCTGGTGTTTGTGACGTTTGTGTGCACGCCACTCTGCCCATCCCACGTCGGTCCCGCGCCAGCACCACCGGCAATCGTCTCATAGTAGCCGAATCCCTTGGTGATGTTACCAGTCTCCGGATCAGTGCCACCGTATCCGAATGTGAGGTTGTTACAGGTACCCTGGCTAGCTGCGCAGGCGCGGAAGGCTTTGAAGATGAGGTCCACAATACGCTGCGAGGTCTCCACGTTGGACCCGACGGTTGCGGCTTTGAGCGATGGGGAGAGTAGCGTATTGGGTGGGCAGTACACCTCTATTGGGGTTAGACATCCTTGATTCAGGGGGATTTCGGAGGATATCATGCAGCGGAGACAGTAGATAATTCCTGAGTACATCACCGCAGATGGTGTGTTCTGTACGAGTCGACGGTCAGTCAGTCGTTCAACCACGACAATAAAGCCAAGGACGACCTACCAAATTGTTGAAAGCCTCAGGGCCGGTGCCGGTAAAGTCAAACTTTGCAGATCCACTCTCGCCGTCAATGGTGACCTTCAGGGCCAGAGGCGTCCCGTCATCCATATAATCGACCGCCTTCAATGGATGACCTCTGAATCGCTCACTGAACCCCTTCAAAAGCGTACGAACTGCATCCTCGGCGTTCTTCTGGATGGCTTCCATGTAGAATTGGACGACTGGCCAAGAATATTCCTTCACAAGCGCCTGGATAAGGTGAATTCCTCGGTTGTTGGCTGCCACAGCTGCTTTCAAATCCGCAATGTTATCCTTGAGCGTCCTGGTCCCACTGCAGCCAGGGTATTTGCCAGGCTTGACGTAGAGCTCCTCAACCAGGCCTTCTTCATCAAAGACACCCTGCTTGACCATCTTAAAAGACTCAACAGCAGCACCTTCTTGCCACAGCTCGGTGGAATTCGGGGGCATAGATCCGGCCAGGATGCCGCCAATGTCTGCGTGATGGCCTGTTTTTTTTTTATCCATGTCAGGATTCAACAATGAATCAGAGTCAATTTTCCACCGATGGGCTGACTTACCTCTATTTGCGACAAAGAATAGAATCTGCGTGGGATTCTCGTTATCATCAAAAACAGGTGTTGTGACTGTCAAGTCTGGCAGATGCGTTCCGCCTGAACAAGGGTGATTAGAAAGAACTACATCTCCAGGCTTAAGCCCCGTAGGACCATATTTCTCTGCTTGATATCTAATTGCTGTGCTCATGGAACCCAGATGACCGGGAATATGAGGAGCATTGGCAACAAGTCCTCCAGACTGGGAAAAGATAGCACAAGAATAGTCAAGACGCTCCTTGATGTTAGTAGAAATGGATGTTTTTTGGAGGGTTCTTCCCATCTGCGGCCAAGACTGATTAGCATAGTGGTTCTTGTTCCATTTGCAGGGCTCCGTGCTCAAGAACGACTTACCTGCTCTGCAATGGACATGAACCTGTGGCCAAAGACAGACAGTTGCACCGGGTCGACTTCGTCGATACCAACGGTCTTTTGGTTCGAGGCAGTGATCTCGAGAACAATATGATCATCGAGGACAATGGCCACACTATCTTCCTCGATGATGATTGTTTGCGTCGCGTCAATTGCCACCGCAGGACCCCTGATCTTGACCCTCTTCGGGACGTTGGCGATGTGAAAGATGGCGGTATCCGTCCAACCGGTCGTTCCGAAGTAGACCTTCTTCGTGTCCTTGGCGGAGCTCGCATCCAGGACCGTGAACTCATCAGCCCCTTCGAGATCTCTGAACAAGCTGCAACCAGGGATATCCACAGCCTTGCCGATGCTCCTCACGCGGATGTCATCTACCAAGATGTCTCTGTCAGGCTGACCAAATCCAAACTCGCGCTGGTGGCGGTCACTGAAGGCCTGAGAGAAATCACCGTCCTCGGGCTTCTGGATCATGAGTGCCGTGTCGCTGCCCCTGTATCTCATGTTGAGGAAATACTCGTGTAGGACCCTCTGCGCTGGAATACCCTGCGAGCCCAGCTCAGAAGTAGCCTTCTCGGCCATAGATGCGAAGCGGTCTGTTATCCTCCCCTTGGACTCGGAGCCGTAAACTGCTGCCTCGGGCTCCTGTTTCTCTACCACAATATCAGCCAGGGCTATGCCGTACGCCGACAGGATGCTAGACAGCCTGTGGATCAGAACTCGTCGGATGCCCAGATCCCGGGCAATGGCCACGGCGTGCTGGCCACCAGCACCACCAAAGCAGGCGAGGTTGTGCGCTGCAGTGTCGAAGCCCCTGCCCTCACTTAGTGTCCTGATGGGCCGCGCCATGGTGGCATTGGCCACCTCGATGAAGCCCATGGCGACCTGCTCGGCGGTGAGCTGGTCATCGCCGTCCTTCTCGGCGTTGACGAGGCGCGTTAGCTTGGCGAATTCTTCTCTGACCTTGTCAAGATGCAGCTTTCTCGGGAAATAGTCTGGCAGAACTCGTCCCAGGAAGCAGTTGGCATCTGTGATGGTCAGTGGTCCGCCGTTTCCATAGCAGACCGGCCCAGGATATGCGCCTGCTGACTGGGGGCCGACTTTGAACAAGCCGTTGCTCCAGAACAGGATGGAGCCGCCTCCTGCGGCCACAGTGTTGACATCGAGCTGGGGCGTCTGTATCTGGACCTCGGCGGTAGTGCACTCGAAAACGTGTTCCAGGGTGCCTCCGTAGCGCGAAACGTCAGTGCTCGTTCCGCCCATATCGAAGCCTAGCAGGGGAGTTCCTTCGTTGACGTCGTAGCAGGTCCGCGCATAACCGATGACCCCGCCGGCGGGACCAGAGAGGATGGCCCGCAGCCCTGTGAACTCGGTGTACCTGACGAGCCCGCCGTGGCTCTGGCATAAAAGTAATTTGTTGGCCGATGCCTGGTCGCGCAATTCACCCTTGAAACTCCTTCGGAACCCTTCGAGGTAATTCTCGGTGATAGGAGAGAGGTAGGCATCTGCCACTGCCGATTGGGCGCGGGGCACCAACTTGATCATGCTCTGCAGCTGCGACGAGAGCGAGACCTTGAAGCCCATCTCGCGGGCCAGCTCTCCTATGGCCAACTCGTGGTCTGGATAGGCATATGAGTGCATCAGTGCCACGGCCAGGCTGCGGAACCCGCTCTCCCACAGGCCCTGGAGATCTTTTCGGACGGCGTCTAGGTCTGGTCGTTTTAATATGCGAAGTGGTTCACCTGTCTTGCCGGTGACCAGGGCTACATCGCTCGCCACGTCGATTGGCTGCGGCTCTGGATCCTCTGAGAAGCCCTCTGCGGTCACGCGCTCGTCCACCTCGACGACATTTTCATACAGAGTCCCGAGTTTTTTCACCGCCAGGTCAAAGATTTTCGGTCGTGCTTGGTTGCCGATGATCAAGAGGTCGCGGAATCCTTTTGTGATCAAGAGGGCTGTCCTCTCGCCTTTTCGTTCCAGGAGGGCATTGGTGGCGACTGTGGTTCCCATGCGTATGCTCTCGACGGGAGTTAGGTCGAGCAGCTCGCCTCTGGTGATGGACTTTCCCGTGGCCGTTTCGAGAATCCGTCGGATCCCCTCCGTGGGGGCATCGGCATACTCGTCAGGGCAGACGGATAAAAGCTTAAAGATAAGGTCATCCTTTTGACCAGGGATATGTGCCCAACTAATAGAAAGTTAGAATCAAAGTGCTCAACTCGGACTGATGAGACCGAAGAGAGATGGGCAAATTTACAAATCACAGAACGTGCCACCCCGGTCAATGGCTATTCTGATTCCTTCCTCAGCAATGGATGGCATGATGAAGTAAGTAAACAATTAATAAATGATTGGAAGGTTTTGGAAATGTGATCGGAATGTTGTTTGGGATGTTCGGCTGAAGAGGAAGATTCATGCTCATACGATGAATGAAAGATGGGGAATAATAATCTTTAAAGAGCTTTTCATGAGTCGTGAACTTCTCTTTTCCAAGTCGGTAGTCCGCCGCCATCATTGAATTATCACAATAGATTGTGTGAGTTAATTATGAGTTATGACCCAAAAGTACTATCTCTTCAGTAGACCACCGGCAAAGTGTTTGTCTTTCCTAACCACATCTCCCGTCAAGACGGTTACTTGCCGACATTCTCAAGTATTTCAAACCGGCACCGCAGGCCGAAGAGCTGAGAGAGGCCTATAAACTGCCCGGCAATTTATTACCAAAGACCGATCTATTGCGGCTAGGTACGGCCGATCATGTTACCCAGTTACTGTTGCAGGCATTATCTGCCAGGACCACTGCTCTCATGACCCTGATCGGGTCCCTTGTAATATGCAGTAGGGAATTTGATAAGCTCGGGGACATTGAGAGTCATGGCGTAGGAGCTCCACGATAAACGCCCAATGCAAGCATATGCACTGACCCACCGTCGTAGTATGGGTGAACACAGTAGTCGTATCACCACAAGCTGAATAGGGGCTTGAACTAGCTGCTTGGACTAGTTGCTGCTTAGACGCCATCAACACTCCCAATCAGCCTCCTATCAAGCCTGTGATTGTCTGTCGAGACACGGCTCGTCTACTTTAAGTCGCTATCATCTGTCGCGACGCGGTCCATTGGGCCTGTGTCTTGTCCGGACACATCCCGAGAAGCTGTTCTCTTCCTGTCAACGAAACACATACGCTCCAGGGAGAACCTCACGACATCGCCACGCCATGGACCAGAAGGCTGAGCCAACCACGGCTACGACCATGAGGAGCGATGTTGACAGCGATGGCCAAGCCGTGTCATATATCGACCCGGTCAAGGAGGCCAAGATGATGCGAAAGTTCGATGTGAGAAGAACCCACAATTCACCAATTTGAACAAGCAAGGAACCAATGCCGTGCTGACACATGTTGGCTACAGATCTGGGCTGTTGGCCTCCTAGGCATACTCTACATGTTGGCGAACCTCGACCGGTCAGTGCTTTCCTTGAGCTGCACAACAGAAAAGGAAGAAGGACTTGAATGCTGAAGTTTACCCCACCTTTACAGGAGCAACATCGGCAATGCAAACATCGCAGGACTTCCCGAAGACCTCGGCCTCGTCGGAAACCAATATGGAACTGCAGTAACCTTGCTATACGCCACCTATGTTCCCTTCGAGACGCCCGTCGCAGTCCTGCTCAAGATCATCGGGCCAAAGTACCTGCTCACCACGTGCTGTTTCTGCTGGGGCATGGTTTGCCTCTGCACAGGCTTCATCCAAAACTGGCAGGGTCTATACACATGCCGGCTTCTCACTGGCTTCTTCGAGGCTGGGCTGATCCCATGCATCAACGTCTTCCTCGGTATGATATATAAAAAGTCTGAGCGCGGCAAGCGATCGTCGGTCATCTTCGCCTTCAGCGCCCTGGCCAGTGCATTTGGTGGTATCTTCGCCTACGGCCTGACCCAGATCCAGACCAATGGGCTGTTCACGTCGTGGCGGGCTCTGTTCATTGTTGAGGGCTGCTTGACAATCCTTGTCTGTCCGGTGTTCTTCTTCCTCTTTCCTGAATCTCCAACGACGGCATGGTTCCTGGACGAGGAAGAGAAGGAGATGATGAAGCTGCGTTACCAGCTTGACCCTCACTGGGGCGTCGTCGATGATGCCTTCAGCTGGAAAGACGTGCGGCTTGCACTGACCGATCCCAAGTTCTTTGCCTTGTAAGTTTCCAGCAAAGCCTTAACAGATCACATCACACTGCATACTCAAGTAAGAACAAGGCTAACCCACAATACAGCTTCACGTTCCAATTCTCGGTGGACATTTCTCTCTATGGATTCACTACATTCTTGCCCGCTATCATCACGGGCCTAGGCTATACATCTGTCCAGGCCAACCTTCTTACCGTGCCAGTCTACTTCTGGGGCCTGCTCACCTTCGTATTTACGGCATACATGTCCGACAGATTGAAAAACCGTGGATACTGGATCGGAGGACCTTTGCTCTGTCTGATTGTTGGATATTCGATTCTGATATCTGTCGACAGTCTGGCTGTTCGCTACTTCGCCTGCTTCAGTAAGTAATAATCCTGCATTCCTTTTCTCCCTCATCTGCGTGAGCTGACCATGGTTTGTAGTCACCGTCATGGGCATCTATCCTACGACAGGTATGAGCATCATGTGGCTCAGCGATAATGTGGCCCGTCACTTCAAACGGTCCACCATGGTGGGAGCCACATTGACGCTGGGCAACACTGCTGGCGTCGCTGTGGGCCAGATCTTTGTCACCGGGGACAGCCCGAGATACATCAAAGGTCTGTCAATCGCAATGGGCCTTTCCGTTGTTGCTCTAGCCATGGTGGCGTCTCTCATGATTGGCATGCGCTTGGCCAACAAGCGGCGTGCTGCCAGGATTGCTGCTGCTGAACAGACTGGAACCCCCTTGCCTTTCCAGCCAGAGTTGGGTGACAAGGACGTTCACTTTAGATATAGCCTATAAAGAACGTCAGTGCGTGCATGGGATTGGATTGTCTCAAGGATTCGAGGCTTCACGGCTGGCTCATTTTCCTAATTCTTGCCCATTTTAGAGAGATATAATTCTTGGTCAGGACGGGCATGAGATCTTAATTAATTACCTATTATCCTTAGTTTCTTGTTGCATCCGACCAATCAACTTATACTAAATAATGATAGTGGTCGATACGACTTGTGATCTTGGGGGGTTGAAAACGACGTATTCGCTTTGAAGCACCGACAGATTCAGCATGAAGCTCACAAATTAAGCTTTGACCATCTGCGTCTCATCGGATGATGTCCAAGCGCTCGACAATCCTGTCGTCTATCTACCTTGCGAGCATTCGTGGATGAAATAGTGCGTGATTACTATAGCCAAGGGCCGAATCCTGAACCGGCGTTTACTTATCTCCTTCTCCTCCTTTTGACCCACATTCATCCGGACTTCCAGACAGGACCACCGACCAATTAAGCCGTGCCCACGCTTTATGACCACAGTATATCATCTGCTCAATCGGCAACCTCCATTGCGTATCCGACCAGTTTCCGGCTCCTCTCTATTTACCGATCGAAACCACCCGAGGTCATCGTCATCATCATGTCTTTGTCTCCGAGCAGCTCGGCACCCACCATTAGTCCGGCCAGACGGGGAAAGCGAATATTCGCAGCGTGCAGGTTAGCTTGATGGCAATGGGCCCCACCATTTTTCAACTGGGCGGATCCAATTCCTCGCCGAGCAGTGCTTTGCTGACAGTGAGAGCCAGTCGATGTCATGCGCAGAAGACGAAGTGCACAGGCGAGCAGCCCTGTCGAAGCTGCGTCAGATCTGGCAGAGGCGCCGAGTGTACTTTTCCAGTTCGGGCCAGAAAGATCATTGTCCTAGAAAGGTCCTTATTTACCGCCTCCCCTGTTGCTAGCTGAATTACGAGCCATGGCTTCGGATGCTGACAGGACCCATGCGGTAACAGTTACATTCAGAAGCTCCAGGCCGACAATGCTGAGCTCAGAAAGGTCAGGAGTGCGACCACGACGGAGTCAGGCTCTCCCTCCGGAGCCGCAGATGTCGAGATGTCTTCCATAGAGGGCATGGTGAACTCTGTAACTAGGAAGAATCCTGCTAATGACATCAGCCCTGAAGACGCGGCTGATGCAGAGGCGTCCAACCCCCTTCTCGAGCAACGTGTCCTGGCTCATGACATCAATGTGTCCTTGGGGGCAGCGTACGTCGGTGGTGCGGCTTGCTCAGCATTCGCAACCCGACTTGGAGCCTGCGCACGCGGCCCTCAGGCCAGTCCATCGGGAGAGGCCGCGCCATATGCCGTGCCGGTGTACAAGCACCCGACCTTGAGTCGTCGTGTCCACGAGCAATACATGATGCCAAGCCGAGCATACGCAAGCACCCTGATCCAAGTCGTCATGAGATTTGTAGGTGCGGACTACCATTTGATCCGAAGGAAGTCCTACATGGAGAAGGTGGATCTCCTGTATGATGGCTCTGAACAGACCAGTTCGCTGTCCCTGTGCCGGTTCTTTGCCTTATTGGCGCTGGGAGAACTTTGGCTGAAGAAGACGGGTGCCATTGAAGATGGCGAGAAGACGGTGCCTGGCACGAAATTTTTCTTACAGGCTGTCTCTCTCTTCCAGGAGCAATACGAGGAGCCTAGTATTGAATACATTGAGACCCTCTTAGTACTGGTGGGTCCCTTATCTGAAAACACCTTGGAACAATTTGCGAGGTGCTAATAAACATACTCTAGTGTTTCTATTCTTTTGCGCTCAACCGAAAGAACACTGCGTTCATCTACGCTGGACTGGCTTTGCGCCTAAGCCAAACCATGGGCCTCCACCGAAATATCACGTATGGGCCCAACACGAGTGCTGCAGAGATTGAGAATCGCAGACGGGTCTGGTGGACCGTATACGTATTTGATCGGCTCGTCAGCTCGAAGCTTGGCCATCCGATCATCAGTGACGGGGAGATCGATGCTCCTCTACCGTCTCAAGATAACTTGTCGGAAGAGGACAAGGACGATTTCTTCGATCCCATGCAGCTGATTGCCAATATCAAACTCTGCCGCATCACAGGTTCCATCTTGACCCTGATCTACGGTGGCCCAGCCCGAAAGGCACCTGGCGACTTCATCCGAAATGTTCACACCATCCTGAACAACTTGAAGCAGCTGGATGCCGAGCTCCCCGTAGAGCTGAGGCTGGATCACACCAAATTCCCATCATACGGCTCGCGATCCGTCGCATCGTTACGTCTGCATTTCAATCAGGTCTGGCACCATCTCCAGTTGCTCTCCTTATCGGAAAACTGAAGGCTAATTGGTTTGTCCCACAGAATCTCATCTTGACAACGAGGCCAGTTCTGCTCCACGTGCTGAATTACACTCTCAAACGCCTCCGACCCGCGGCAGATATACAAGTGAAGGCGCTCTCACCCATGACCATCGCCCTGAGCGAGGCCTGTATATACGCAGCAAGAGCGTCGGCGAACCTTCTCGAGCAGCTCTGGATCAGCGGAAACATCTCCACCTTTGGCTACTTTGATGCGCACTACACATTCTCGGCGACAGTGGTGCTCATGATCTCGGACGCCCTTCGTCCAAACCATGAAGACAGAGATGCGATTGCCTTGTTCACGGCCCTCCTTCAGTCCATGGTGGATGATGGCAACCTGCCGGCCCGCGAGGTCAATGACAGGATTGCCGGCTTGCGGAAGGATTTTGAGAATCTGAAAATATCGGGTGATCTGGAGGGAGGGTTGATGACGGAGCCTATCAAAGGCTGCATCACATCGACAGGCACTTTCGCTGCCAATGTCAACCGCAGTCACCCTTTCTCCCCAACGCGGCCACGGTATGCTTTCACAGGTATCTCGACACCTTCGAGACCAGAGAACGCTGTCGAATCGCCAGGGCGAACGGCTGTGGCTACGGCGCCCTTGGATGCGCCGTTTATGCAAGACTTCCTCGGAAACTGTGTTCAGGAGTGGAGTCCACAGGACTTTGAGTTCCATAACGATGAGGACGGTGTGTGGGCTCCGGCTTGGGACAAGGTCAATTTTCATCAGGGCGGTGAAGACTCTGGCTTTGCTTCTTGAGTTCAGTCCCGTGTAAAAGATAGTCATGACGCGATGCACATAATAGAACTCATGATTTCCCCTTTTCTTGCTTCCATTGTTTTCATTTCTATAGTCGATAATGTGAGCTTTCAGGTTGAGATAATTATGCTACCCTCGATTCACCAATGTCACCTTGCTCTTATCGCCATAGAAAAACTCCTCCAAATTCTTCAGGCCAACCTCGTCAAAATTCCGCCAGCTCGTCTGGGAAGCAACGCCAATGTGTGGAAGTACTGTGACCCTGAAATTATCCCTCAATTTCGGGTTGATGTCCGGCTCGTTGGCATGGACATCTAACCCGACCCCAACAACCTGGCCCCGATCCATCGCGTCCAGCAAATCATCCTCGTTGATCAAGCCTCCCCTCGCAATGTTCACGATCCTGATTTCCCTGTTCTTGATCTTACTCAGCGCAGCAGCCGATATCAAGTGTTTTGTCTCCGCGGTCAATGGACATGCCAAGCAGATGCAGTCCGAAACTTGCAGTAGACTCTCGAATGTGTCGTGGAAGGTCGCTCCAAGCTTCGTGCCGTCGGGTGAGATGATGCGCTGCTCAGCATCAGGCCTCCTCTTGCGGTTGTGATAGTGTACCTTCATGCCTAGGGCAGCCGCGGCTTTTTGGGCTATGGCCAGCCCGATATGGCCCATTCCGACCACGCCCAACACTTGGCGGCACGGGTCGACTGCAATGGTCCCGATCTCCCTGCTCGCACTCCACTCTGTGCGGGCACAATGCTCGGCGAAAGTAAAATACCGATACGCGTTGAGAATCAGATGCAGCGCTGTGTTGGCCACCGCTTCCGTATTGGTATTCGGTGTGTTGGCATAGGCGATGCCTTGGCGTGTCAAGGACTCGATGTCTGCAGCATCATACCCATGGCCGCTGCAGCCGATGTACTCCAACGTAGCCGGATAATGATTCAGAGGTGCTCCTCGAAAGAGTTGGTGCTGGCTGTACGGACCGGCCTTGAGCCATCCAGTCCGGAAAATGGCGTTGATGGTGGAGTAAGGCCCGCCAGGCCGAAGGCGCTCGCAGAATTCCTCCTCGGAAGGGCAGTCGTATTGGATGATATTGAATTTCTGTCTGATGCGTTGCCAGGTTGGGGTGGATAAGTCTGCATGAACGCTGGAGAGGACGAGTAGGACTGTCGGCTTGGTATTAATAGATTCTCGGCTCACAGAACCTGGTTCCTGAGATTCGGATTCGCTGCCATTCCCCAAATCCCCCATCGTGTCTTCTTAATTTTTGAATTTTTTTTTGGATGGGCTGAGATGTCAAATCGTGAGAGCCAAGAGACCTGCCGGAAGTGTTCAAACTCCCTGTCCTGTTGTTGTATCTTCACCCGCCTTCACTCATGGGAAGACATACAGCGTCTTGCAAGCCGAGAGACCGACGGCAACAAAATAGTATGCCGATAGTCTAGTTTACTGTCGACACGATCAATATCACTGGTTTCTCTTGGACCTCAATCATAAGGTGCGCGAGCGTCCCGTGCAGTTGAGTCCAGCAGATAAGGTACCGGTGCAACGCCGATCAACGGATGTGAGTACTATTATCCGACTCCGGACCGGCTGCTTCCCTTGAGACCGGCTATAGTGACCCAATGAACCTGGACTTGCCCCATTTCAGTAGAGACAGCTGTGGAAGCCTCATGAACCTATTTGAGTAAAGTCTACGCATTGTATATTATACTTTACATAGAGTTCTACGGAAGAGAGCAAAAACATGCGCAACAAACAACACAAAATCGAAGCCTAACACGACCAACGTGGCTGAACCAGCTATGCATCCAGCCGTCGAGCTGCTAAAATCTCTCATCAATATTGATAGCACCAGCGAAAAAGAACTCGAGATCGGTCTTTTTTTGGAAAAGCATCTACAACAATTAGGCTACACTGTGGAGCGCATCGCCATCACGCCAGGATCTTCCCGATACAATGTCTACGCATACTTAGGACAACAGAGAAAGGCACGAGTCCTAATTACCTCGCACATGGATACCGTGCCGCCACATATCCCTTTCAGTATTGAAGGAGACCTCATCCGTGGCCGAGGGGCTTGTGATGATCTTGGTCCCTTGGTTGCACAGGTCTTCGCCGTCGAGGAGATGCGAACAGAGGGTAAGATCAACGAGGACGGTGGGGACATCAGCTTTCTCTTTGTTGTGGGCGAGGAGAAAGGGGGTCCTGGCATGATCGCGGCCAACGATATGGGAATGACATGGGAGACTGGAATCTTTGGTGAGCCTACGGAGGGGAAACTCGCACAGGGACACAAGGGTCATGTTGTGTTCGAGCTGAGAGCCCAAGGAAAAGCCAGGTGAGTCCGCTTCAAATTATTCTTATCAGGACTGTTACCAGAGAGGTATGATTTCTTGATTAAGGACTGACTCTTAATCTTGAATTGGAAGCCATTCTGGCTATCCTCACCTTGGAAAAAGCGCAACAACGGCGCTCATGCGCGCACTGAACGATCTTTCAGCAGCCAAATGGCCATCATCAGATCTTCTCGGCCCCACGACCTTCAATATCGGCAAGATTGAAGGAGGGGAGGGCTACAACATTGTTGCCGCATCTGCTAAAGCACTGTGTGGTGTGCGGGTAGCTGCCGATGTGGAGGGAATCAAAAAGCAAATATCCGACATTGCAGCAAGACACCCGGATGTGCAGCTTGATATTCTCTTTTCATACCCTGAGACTCTTCTTGACTGGAATATTGAGGGCTTCGAAGTGGCTCCTGTGGCATACGGTACAGATGTTCCGAGGTTGCAGGGGAAGCACAAAAAGGTGCTGTACGGCCCGGGGTCAATCTTGGTAGCTCACGGGAAAGATGAGTGCATCCGAGTGAGCGAGATGCTGGAGAGTATTCAAGGGTACAAGACGCTCATTTTGAAAGCTTTGCAATAGATGCAAGCGAAACAACATGAATGTAGTCCATTTAAAGTTCAACGCCGTGTTTCACATAAGAAGAGTACTTTTTTTCTCCTGAGTTGTAACTATGAAGAAAGCAATCATTTCGTTAGACCACGCTCGTTACACTCTAGAGTTGTCTTACATGACTGAATACCCAGATATGCGGCTTCTAAGATGCCGAGACGAGAACAGCTAGCCCGTGGTGCGTTCCCATTACCCCTACTAGACGTTGAGTACTCGGACAACCATCAATCCGTAGTAGCACTATTAACGACTTATTCTCATTGGTGGCGATATAGTGCTTTTGAAGACTCCACCAAAGAGATTAGAGTCCTGAAAGGATGCGATCTGGGGGATTAATATATGATCTTGGCACGCGCTTCTGTTACACTGCCAAGATAAATCTCGTGTCTTTGGATTCACTTTTGCTCCTTCACATACAAAAGTTCATCATTGCAAGCTCCGGACAACCCGATACAGCTGGTGGCTTCAATGGTCATGCACTCTCCGGATCTGACAGGCAACACCCTCTTCACTATCCCCCTCTCCCTTTGCTATGAGCCCGGATACATCCTACGCAAGACATTCCACCGAGACAGGCTATTTTTGACTCCTGGGCTGACCTGACGGTGTATCCCAACACACCCAAAAGAATCCTATAGTCACTCTATTGACCAAGCTCACAGACCCCTAGTTTCGAGCCCTGCAGTTATCATGGCCAAATTTTCTTGCGTCGTACCTGATGACCACACACATACAAATGAGGATTGTACTTGCACCAATTGCGTTGATGTACTTACTGGAAGCACTTTTGAGAATACTCATAAGGGCGCAAGATCTACAAGAAAATGCTATTCGTGGGAAAACAACATTTATTGACGGACGTCGTCTCTCTTGCCCGGGGCTGGAGCATGCCGCTAAGGCACATTGTCCAAGGCCACCTACAGAAGAATTGGCTGGGATAATAATTCTGAAGAGCCTGGTTATAAAAGTATCAATATCTCCCGAGTTATATGATGTTACTTGAGCCATAAATTCAGCTTCGTGTCACAAGCCAGAAGAAGCTGAAATCCCTGGTTTTCACTGACAACATGCGCGGCTTCCTTCTCCAACTGCTCCTCGGGATACCGGCCGTACTGGCCTGTACGGACCCAGACACCGACCCTTGTGCGTCTTACATATCTGCCAACAGTGCGACTGCATCTGCTTTCTGTGCGACCTTCACAGAGTCAACTGTCACCGCGACAGCCGGGCTGCCGGCTTGGGCGAGCAATTGTTCCAACAAACCTAGCGCAATCTCCAAGGAATGCAGCTGTTACTTCACAGGCACCGGCGTGGTCACAACCTCATCTTCGGCGACCAAAACCTCTGCGACGACTACTGTGAGCATCACAACATCGACCGGCCCGGCGACCACGGCCACCGGCACTTGTGGTGCGGCGGCTGTGGACGCGCTGGTTGGCTATGCCGCTGGCACAACGGGAGGCGGTAGCGGAGACGGCACTACGGTCACAACTTGTGCAGAGCTTGAGGATGCCGTAGCTGCCGGGGGCGTCATTAAGATCTCTGGGATTCTGGACGGTTGCGACATTATTGACCTGGGCAGTGACACAACTGTGCTTGGTGTCGGATCCCAGTCAGGTCAGTAATATCAATAAAAAAACCCACCTTCGTTGCTGAACTCCCGTGTGTAATTAGGAGCTGACTTACCATCCCTTCAGGCATGACGAATGGAGGTTTCCGTGTTAAAGAGCAGAGCAATGTGATCTTGCGCAATCTGTACATGCACGATGCTCCAGAGTCAAAGGATCTTATCGAGCTCCAGTACTCGACGTACGTTTGGGTCGACCACTGCGATCTATCGTCGGAGGGCTTGACTGGTGACAAGGATTATTATGATGGCTTGCTTGATATCACACATGTAAGAGAGGCTCCACACAGCCTTGAGAAGACCATCCTGATTGACATAATTATGTCTTTCCTAGGCGACTGATTTTGTGACTGCGTCATGGAATAAATTTCACGATCACTGGAAGGTATTTCTCGCAGTTGAAGGTTCAACATGAAGGATCATACGAGCTCACACTCCCCTTAGGGTTCTTTGATCGGACATTCCGACAGCAACGCAGACGAGGACACTGGCCACCTCCGGGTCACGTACCACCACAACTATTGGTCCGACGTGAACTCGAGACTCCCATCTATTCGTTTTGGTACTGGCCACTTCTACAGCTCCTGCTTCGAGAACAACCCCACATCTGGCATCAATTCGCGCATGGGTGCTCAGGTGCTTGTCGAGGAGAACTATTTCCTCAACACCGAGCTGGCCATTGTGACCGACTTGGACAGCGATGAGGACGGGTATGCTGTTGATCGGAACAACATTTTCGTCAATAGCACCGAGGAGATCACACAGGTTGGCAGCTTGACGCCACCATATAGTTACACGTGAGTTTGTTCAGAGCACACGAGTGAACGTTGTTGTCTGCTAATAGTAGAGGATTCTAGTCTCGATCCCGCATCTTGCATCTGTGACTTGGTAACGGCTTACGCTGGGACCGGAATCGTGGGTTAATTGAAAGCATGGAACAATTTTGATGTCATCATGCTCAAAGTTGGATGGAGATTGGCTTTAATTTCTTGTGGCTTGTACTCCTGGGCATTTATGCCCTGGAACATATTTCCCAGCTCTTCTGAGGGTTTTAAACACTGAGTTATTATGGTGAAAATTGAGAATATGATCAACATTAAAAGACATATCGGCTGCCTAGTGATTGACCCTCAGACACTGATCAAAACTTATTCAAGAAGAACAATTTGTATGTGTACTGAGAACCCTAGGTAATATATGATGAACTAATTACTGAAGTACATGTGAGTTGCATTGTCTCGAAAAAAAGACTTGTTAGGAGTCTTATGAAGTTCGAAGATACTGAAATCAGAGGTTTGAGAACTTGTTCTGAAACTCCTTATTATATACTCTACACCACTCACCAATTTCGTAGAATGAGCTAAGCTAGCATCTGCTATCAGCTGCTGTCCAGAGCTATGCCTTCTTGCTCTAGAAAGCCATATTCCAAAGCATCCTACTAGAGAACAACTTCTAATTACATCAAACCATTCATCTTATATCACTCGATACTGATAAGTTGAATTTCGGAAAGATGAAGAACCATCCAGATTCCCACAACAATTTCCTCACAAGCTTTCATTACGTTACATGTTTTGTTGTCTCCTGAGAAATCGCAATCTCTAAGGCTTTTTGTGTTCACATACAATGGAACCCCGAATTTCTATCAACTCTGCAAGTCCGAGGCACAATACATACCATCAAGGTTGACATGTCTTCGAAGCTCTGCCGAGACTTTGTTTCCTCACATGATACTTTAGCGACGGAACTCCACCCACCTCCAGAGTTCTATGAGCTCTGCCCTCTTGTATGAAGCTTCATTGTCTTGACTTTACGACGACAGACTTTCCACAAACGACACATTCAATTTTAGTACCTACCCTTCTTTCCATCAACCATGTGGCTTCCCAATCATTCCCCAAGCCCTGATCGAAATCTTCTCAGGTGACCCCTTTCACACACAAATACCACCATTAGCAAAGGCTGTCTCTGTCTGCCCCCAGGTTTTCCTTCCTTCAACAAACGGTTGTGTTCCAAGGGCATTCTCGTTTGGAACTCTTTTCTCTCCACACCACCAACCATTTCTCCTTCCTCCTCGTTCATCACAAATACAGAACGCTGATCAGCCCAATCAACCATCCTCAGCCAACACGTTTGTCCATCACCGCACTTCTTCTGTCCCCATTTCCCACCTCAATCAAAAAGTCCCTTCAACATGTGCTTCACCGAGTTCATCGGCTACACCTGCGGCCACACCTCCGTGGACGTCCTTCGTCCCTGCCCCCTGACCACCCGCTACCATACGAACCCCATCTGCACGCACCATGCCCGCCGTCCGATTCTCGCTAAGGAGATGTGCCCATCCTGCCAGCGGATCCTGCACGGCCGCGCCGTGCTGATCCTGGAGTGGGAGCACCACTGGATGCACGAGCGCGGAGTGTGCGGCTGTACCGTCCTCTTTCCTGACCTGATTCGGCCTCGCATCGTGGGCCGTGGTCAGCCTTACTACGCAAGCCCGAGCGAGTCCGACTCGGACGACTCCAAGACCCTCGCCAAGCGCAAGGCCAAGGCAAAGAAGAGCAAGAGCAAGGCCAGACGGGCGAGAAAGAATGCCAACAGAGACCAAGCTGGTCCCAGCAACATCACCGCCCGAACGACCCCCGGCGGCGAGGAGGAGCACAAGTCAGCACCTCCTGGCCCTCCGAAGAAGCCGTACGGGAAGGTCGAGCCTAATGGAGTTCCCGTCCAGATCTCGTCCTTCTTTGCCGTCGAGTGGGTGGATGAGCATCGCCAGTTGCACAATCAAGGTACCTGCAAGTGCCCAGCCGACTTTTCCTTCTACCAGACCCCCGATGCCTATGAGATGGACGGCTTGTCTCAAACGGACAATCCAGTTGTTCCTGGCCGTAACGGACCCAACGAGTGGTACAATTACACCGACCTAGATGTCCAGGGTTCTTCCTCTTCTGGACCTGAAGCGTACCAGGGACACGACGTCCCGGAGCAGGAAACCTCAGGCGAGACCCAGTTGCAGGTGTACCAGCCGTCCACCCTTGCTCCACAGGTAAGTCCCAAACGCGAGTTGGCTGGACGACCACGTCTTTCCCAGCTCATTCATCCCAAATGCTAATAGCCCCACGCCACACCCAGGAGGCCCATCTCCGAGACGGCCAGCCGGCGCGCTCCCCAGGCGCCATCTACCAAGTTGACCCAGCCCGCTCCACGAACCCCCTCTACAACTACGTCTGCACCGAGGGTGCCAAGTTCAACAAGACCGTCGACATCCAGCCCGTCGAGTACCCCAAGCCCGAAGACGCCCCGCTGCCCCTCGTGGGCCTGCCCATCGGCGCCGGGCCAGAGGGGCCCCCGGCCCTGTGCCACGTCGGCTCGTTCAACGACTGTGTGCTCCGCCGCTCTCGGGTCCCCGCATCCAGGGCCTTCACAAGCGCGGGCGTCGTTGCCATGCTGCTGGCCGAGGCCAACGACACGCGCGCCACCAGGCTGGCGCGCATCCTGCGCAGGAGCGCCTCGATCGGGTGTGTCGCGGAGGTGGAGGCCGCTGAGCGTGGTCGCCACCCTGCGGGCGAGCGCCGGGGACGGGATAATGGGAGCGCCTGGAGTGAGGCTGATGAGTGCCAGCGCTGGGATCCTTTAGTTGCTGACAATTGAGTTGAACTGTATGCTCCGTGAACACTGAGCATTGGTTCGACTCTTTCTCTCTGGCTTTTTTCTCCTTCTTTCTTCCCCCAAAGAGAGAAGTGGACAAGCGAAATGCGTGAGTACCAGCCTCAAAGCATCTCGCTCTCTGCCTTGCGAATCACACGGGCCGAATATAGGGGGCACAATTGTTGACATGAGAATCCAGTCTGTTCGAAACGGTAGGGCACTCTTGCCCTCGAGTCGATCGGAGAAAGAAGAGACCTCGTTCACCTTCCTCTCACAAGAACGCTTTGCGTTTTTATTTTATTTTTAGCCCAAAGTTCTGACACCACCGCTGTACCAGGCAAGCATGAGGTTTTCCCTTACCTACAAGCGCAACAACAATTCGTGATCGAGAACCATATTTTGGAGGGGAAGAGATGAGAGTTCGATCTCGTCAGGACCCTAATTTCTTTCTCAGCAGAGCAATATCTCACTACTAAGCAGAAACGACGGAGCAAAAAGAAAATTGGGGGCTATGAATGTTTGGGACTTTGGCATCAGGAACTGTGAATTGGACTTTATTTACGTGACTCCGATTCCCTACGCTCAACAAACGAAAAGAGAGCGGGGGATAGTTAGGCAGTCTATCAATCAACTTGCGGTATTTTGTCTTCTTTTTTTCTTCTTCATTCAAATACTTTCTTTTCGATAGCCTGCCCATGATCCACTACCGTCATCTACCTGTCAACCTCACCTAAAGGGGGCGTTAGCAAATCTGGCCATCAAGGAGGATTCTGAGGAGGACTCTTCATCTTGGGAGGGGGAGACTTACCGAACACCAGATCCATGGTACCGATGATGGCCACTGCATCAGCCAGCAAGTGACCCTTGGACACAGCGTCAAACCCACCCAGGTGAGCAAAGCCAGGTGCACGAATGTGCACACGATATGGCCGCTCGCTACCGTCACTGACCACGTACACACCCATCTCACCCTTTGGTGCCTCAATCGCCGAGTACGTGTCGCCTGGAGGCACAGCATATCCTTTGGTGTACAGCAAGAAGTGGTGGATCAGGGCCTCCATGTTCTCCTTCATAGCGGCGCGGGGCGGCGGCGAGACCTTGTAGTCCTCGACACGGACGGGACCAGCAGGCATCTTGTTCAGACACTGGTGAATGATACGCAGGGACTGACGGAACTCTTCCATACGGCAGAGATATCGGTCATAGCAGTCGCCATTGACACCGACGGGCACGTCAAAGTCAACCTGGTCGTATGCATCGTATGGAGAGGACTTGCGGACGTCCCATGGCACACCGGAGCCGCGGAGCATAACACCCGTGAAAGAGAGGTTGAGGGCGTCTGCGGCAGAGACAACTCCGACACCGCGGAGACGATCGATCCAGATACGGTTGTCCGTAAGCATTTCTTCGGTCTCGTCAATCCTGTCACCAAACTGGGTCGCCCACTGATAGATATCGTCGAGGAGGCCAACAGGGATATCCTGGTGGACGCCACCAGGACGGACGTAGGCAGCGTGCAGGCGGGCACCGGACACACGTTCATAGAATTCCTGTCGCAGGAGCAATCTGATTAGCACGATATATTCCACAACAGCAGCAGCAGCAGCAGCAGCAGCACTGGTTTTCATGATTTCTGCTCCCTCCCGTCCGTTCCCCTGGTGGTTCTTCTTACCATGAGCTTCTCCCGCTCCTCGAAGCCCCACAGGAAAGGCGTCAGAGCACCAACATCCATAGCGTGCGACAGGACCGACATGAGGTGGTTCAGGACCCGGGTGATCTCTCCAAACAAGGTCCGGATCCACTTGGCGCGGTCGGGGATCTCGACGTTCAGGAGCTTCTCGACAGCCAGCGCAAAGCACTGCTCGTTGGTCATCATGGAGACGTAGTCGAGGCGGTCGAAGTAGGGAAGGGCCTGCAGGTACGTCTTGTACTCGCACAGCTTCTCGGTGCCGCGGTGCAGCAGACCGACATGGGGGTCGGCGCGCACAATCTCCTCGCCGTTGAGCTCCAGGATAAGACGCAGCACGCCGTGGGCGGCAGGGTGCTGAGGGCCAAAGTTGACCGTGTAGTGCCGCACCTTTCGGCCTTCTATGGAGCCCTGGCGCGATGCCTCTGTGGTTCCCTCCTGGCCCTGCAGCTGCTGCATGCGGTATGGGTCTCCGGCCGGCGCAAAGTTCTCGTCGACGGGGATCAGGACGGTGCCCCCTGGGGTTTGTGGTTGGGCATATCGGCGGAGGCTGGTCGTCGAGAAGGCGGCGGCCGCGGCCGTTATCGCTCTTGATGCTATCGAGGGTGTCGACGGCGACGTGGTCGGTCGGATCGGGAGGGAGCAGGTTGGCCTCAAACACAGCCGCTTCGCCGAGCGACCTGCTAACCTGTGCAGGGTGACCATTGTGTTTTGTTTTGTCCTGGTCGTTGAGTGGAGAGGTCGAGGAGCTGAAGGGACGGTCGGGGGATCTGGATCCTCCCGCAGTAGTCGGTGTCGGCCTCGTCTCTGGTGCCAATGGCCTGGGATTGATGATTGATGCTGTTCGGTTGTGTGGGCGTCATTCAATTCAGAGAGTTGAGGCAAAATCACGACCCACCTGCGCTAAGCTCACTAAGCGGGAATCAACGAAGAGCTGATTGGTTGGAAGGTAGGGGGTGGGCCGGCAACCTACCCTTGCCTTTCATCGCCAATATCTCCCAGCCCTTCTTCAGCATCGTCCCCTCCTCCTTCCTCCCTCGATAGTTCTTCCCTCTTCGAAAAGGAGTAATGTTACCTGCTTGATCTACCAACTAGGAAGATCAGGATCTAACAGACGAGTAGCTTATGTCTTCATTCCGCTATCATGGCTCATATTTTGTGGTTCCTGCATATCGTCTGATAGGGCAGGCCTGGTAACATGTCAGAGCGTCAACTTTGCATGATAGAATGCGGAGTGGTCATCGGGTGGACGCTGCAGAAGTCCAAGGTCTCGTGTTGATACTGACGATTAGAGAGTCTCAAGTCCATAAGCTGCTCCTCGCCAAATAAGACTATTCCTGTCATCATTTACGCAATGGTACTCATTGGCTCAGTGTGCACCGCACGCTCTCAGGAGCCTTCTTTCTATCTCCTGGCCACCATTACTCGAACCATTGGTTTTGGACGGACACAAATTCAGGCGTCCAGTAAGGCTGGCCACCTTCTTTTCTTTTTGTGCTTACGGAGTGCCTTCCCCACCAGTGCATCACTTTTACTCGGAAACTGCTACTGGAATTCGAACCCGAAAGAACGGACCCTTGCCGCGATGCATTCTTGGTGTAGCAGCGGCACTACTTTGTGAATGGCCTCACCCACCCACCCCTGCACCATGTAGACAGATGGTGACCAGTCTTCTGCACTGGCGTAACAGTAAAGGGGAGTGAATGGCTGTGGGTCCCCGAGCACGCGGGCAAACTTCCTTTCTTTAAAAAGGTACTGCTATTTCTACCCAGTTTGTCAATCAAGCAGACCACACTACACCTTTTACTCAACCATCCCCAACTGGTCCTTCCACACCAGAGTTGGATTTATCTACGCTGGACTGTGACTGTACAGGGCAACTTCGACTGCCTTGTTGAGGGCCCGTGTCACCCCTAACTACGACGAGGGGGAAGCTGCACTGTGCCATAGTACCCAGCTCCTGCAAACAAGCCCACCTCTCCAAAGAATTGTACACACCAGAAGCAACTCGCGTCAGAGACATGGACGACAGGAAGGGCTTTCACTCGCTCCCAACAGAGCTCCGCATACGGATTCTCGAACACACGCACCTGGGACCCCCAGAGACCGCCGGGTATCGTGTCAGGCACCGATACGTGCGCATTCGCCATGGGAGAAAGATACCGCGTGACCAATGGACGGGATGCAACCCAGGGCTTGATTGGTAAGTCCAGCAAATCGTCTCTTTTCTTCTTCTTCTTCTTCTTCTTCTTCTTCTTCTTCTTCTTCTTCTTCTTCTTCTTCTTCTTCTTCTTCCCCCCTTCCATTTATAGCCTGCTCACATTCCTATCTTGTACAGCGAATTCCCGTGGCTTCACGGCATACCAGAATCCCGCGGAGGTCCCAAATGCACCTGTCGTTTCCTGCCTACACAACTTTTCCGACTCGACCGGCAGACATACCACGAGGCAGTGGATGTCTTCTATTCCAACACCCGCTTTGACTTCCTCGAGGATGACCTCGGAGTGACGTTGTCCTTCCTCCGAGACGTGATCCCACGCGCAGGTCTATCACGCATCCGGCACCTCCAGTTCACCATGACCGAAGCGCACTGCGCATTTTGGGCCGGCGGACCCATCGCCAGCGGCTTTCCGGCCGACACCTTCGAGAGAGATATCGTGATGCGGTACTGGCCCGGTAGCTCACCGCCCAGATCTGGATACGGGGCTAACTGGAGAGCGGTCCTGGCCTTCATTGCGTCGTACGCGGACCTCCCTCGCCTGAACATCACCGTGGACATGGATGAATGCTGTTTGCCATTTGTCACTTGTGGCCCAGCCCGGAAGGAGACTGTCGACCTGTCGATGTTTCGATTTGTCTATGACTTTTATCTCGACGTAGCGACTGCAATGTGCTCGCTGAAGGGGCTAGGTTCGATGAGCTTTGAGCTCGGGGCATTCGGACAGCAGCTGGAACCTTGGATGGAACGAGAGGTGTTGGGATATAGGAAGGAGCCAGATGCCAAGGAAGAGAGGAAAGAACTGTACTGGAAAAGGTACTATTCCTGGTCGCCTCCCTTTTACGAGGTCATCCCGCCCTGGCACGACATGAGCCGCAGGCTGGAGGGGTCAAACTACCAGCCAGATTAGTAAACGCCTCGTACGGAAAAGCACGCAGATGTGCGCTCCGGATCGGGGCTCGGAGAGTTCTGTAGAAGTTTAAGGTAACTGAACTGAGATTGAGTCATACCTGCGCAAGGTCACCAAGCAGGCTTTTCTTGCCAACGATGGTCTCGCCTGATATCAACGTGAATCACAAGTTAACACGAGGTCTGACTTACCGCCACCCACGCACCACGCCTGCCGTTCACGGTGCCCCTCGCCAATTAACCCATGTTCAGAGGGGTACGGGTAAGACACAACCATCCCCAGCGGGTGACTTGCTTCTTAGGTCACGAACACATTGACCTGAGCTGTATCATATCTCACAAGTTTGCAGAAGCAAAGCCTCCGACTTCGTTCTCCCAGGCTACCAGGCACTGACGCGTCAAATACCACCCGCATAGAAGTACCGCTATTCCGAATCCTCGTCAAAACCCTAAGATGCTCCTATGCGATCTCGTCATCCTCACAGCTGCCTATACAGCCCAAGCGACTGCGGTTGCCTCCACCAAGGCTACGTATGTGGCGTATACGGATGATACACCTGTCAGTGACTCTTCAACAGGAGCAGCCACCAAACCACAGCTAATCATTCCTCCTTCCCGTGGACGAGGGCTAAATTCTTCTTGGGGCATCTAGGTCAAGGTCTGGTGCGACATTCAAGACTTTCAGCCAGCCAACTTCGGCTACAGCCAGGAAAACATTGGCAACCTCAAGAGTGGCACTTCAACTGTGTCATGGCAGCCTGATGGAGGCAAATGCCTGCGAGTCGCCTGTCAACACTCGTCGGGCACCTACCTCTGCAATGACAACGAGCACGACATCACCATCGATAACAGCCTCATTGCCAGTTATGCCTTAGACATTCTACATAATGCCAGCTGCAGTTCGTACCCGGAGTCGGACAACCATGAGGTCCAAGGACAGGCTTTCGATGCTGGCCTTTGGAATGTCATTGTAGGAATCGCGGACGGGGAATCTTGTTGATGGGTCGGTACGGAAGGGAAACTGTTATCAAGACCTCGTCAAAACTTTTGAGAGGCGGCTAATTACTCATGTTAAGTAGGTAGATTATCACCTGTATCTCCTGAGAAGAATAGATGCCCTTTCCAAGACAGACCCACTACACAAGAGTCCCGTTTCTGACCACGGGGATGGTGAAGAGAGATCTATAGCAACAGATGTGCCTGAGGTCTGTCACCTGCTGGTAGAGAAGCTGCTACTGCAGTGCATCTCAGGCTCGATCGAGCTCGAGACCCTTGAACCTTAGCACCTAGCACCTAGCACCCTAGCACGAAGCTATCAAGAAGCCATCAAGAAGCCGGGGAAGGGGGGGGGGGGGACTTTGCGTGTGTAATAATAGTGAAATGGACACACTCTATGACATAGTAGAAGCTATAGATAGAAATAAAGTTGGGGTTTCTTGCCATATATTTTAAACAAAAAGTAAAGAAATAAAGGAAGACATACAGTCCAATGTGACTGGTGGGGTGAGGTTCTGCTCTTCCAGGGAGAGGACAGGGATATCCCTAGCTTGAATGTGTAGTGGGGCATACTGTTATCTTATCAGCCAGAATTTCCAGAATTTCCAACTCGATGATCAAACTTGGGGCGCCATTGCCTGCTCAAAACGCATGCGCTGCTGCAGCAACAACGTCAACGATGGCACCCATAATAGTCCCAACCCAAGAGGAGCTTGATCGCCGGAAGGTGAGAAATCTGCTCGTCCCAAAACTGCCACCAATTGTTTCCAGTTTGCTGACCCCTCGCCGTGCTCTGGCGCGCATGTTCAGGTCGTCGGCATCAACGCAGAAACCGTCACCAACGTGACCTCGACCGATTTCCCCGGCCACTACCCAGGCGAGGACCACTCCTGGGACGTCGACGTGTTCCGCTCGCAGTTCAAGGTCGTCTTCCACTCCAACGGTCAGCATGACGCCTCCTTCTCGCTCATCGGCCTCGACGCCTCCATCGCCAACGCGTTCCGGCGCATCATGATCGCCGAGATGCCTACCCTCGCCATTGAGGACGTGTGGGTTGAGAACAACACATCCGTCATCCAGGATGAGGTCTTGTGCCACCGCCTCGGACTCATCCCTTTCAGGGGCAACAAGACTGGCATACACGAGTGGATGAAGTGGTACAAGAAACCTGGTCCAGACGAAGAGCCATTTGTTAATAGCATGGACTACAACACCGTCAAGCTCGAGCTCAACGTCGAGTGCACGCGCAACCCCGATGCGGCGCCGGGCGAGAAGGACCCCAAGAAGCTGTTCAACCATGCCAATGTCTACACCAGCGACCTCAAGTTCATCCCCGTCGGCCGGCAGGAGGAGTTCTTCTCCGGCACCGAGGTGATTCAGCCCGTGCATCCCGACATCCTCATCGCCAAGCTGCGGCCCGGCCAGGCCATCTCCCTGATGGCGCACATGCACAAGGGCATCGGCGCGGACCATGCCAAGTTCTCGCCTGTCGCCACAGCATCCTACCGCCTGCTGCCCATCATCAACATCACCAAGCCCATCTACGGTGCGGACGCCGAGAAATTCCAGAAATGTTTCGCCGAGGGCGTGATCGGCCTGGACAAGGTTACCAAGAACGATGCGCGGGAACACAAGGAGCTCAAGGGCCACGAGGGCGAGGTGAAGGCGGTGGTAAAAGATCCCATGAAGGACACGGTGAGCAGGGAATGTCTGCGCCACCCGGAGTTTGTGGACAAGGTCAAGCTGGGACGGCAGAGGGATCATTTCATCTTCCAGATCGAGTCGACCGGCCAGTGGGACTCAGATGAGTTGTTTATGGAGACCGTCAAGCTGCTGAAGACCAAGTGTGAACGGTTTGAGAAGCAGCTCACGTTCATGGCGCGGTAGTGACCGGCCGGCACTCGAGCCTCTTCCCCTTCCCACTGTCTAGCATTCTGGTCTGGCGTTAGGAGTACGTAAAAGAAGAAAAAAGGAAGAACGTTTCTGGTCCATAGGAACTCTAAATTTGATGATCATCACTTTTCATTCATTAGTCGTGTGCTCCAGGCACCCGGAATCTATTCCCCTGAAGCTGTCTATGGCGCCCCCCCCCCCCCCCCAAAAAAAAGGCTTGCTACGCACTAAGAACGCTGGATGCTCTACTTATCGTCTATGTTTGTCGACTCCAGCATCGCACCCAGACCTGGCATTTGAGATACTTTTCTCCTTTTCCCATCCTCAGGTGGATCTGACCCCGGCGACATAGGCCTCTCTCGCTTCTCCGACTCGGACGTCTTACGCCTTTCTTCCGACATCATGCGAGCGTCCTAAGCTGGCTTGAAACGAAGAATGAACCTGAAGGTCGCCACGAATGCGGGATCTGTCACAGAGATCTCCCAACCACTCTCAAGTCCCAAGTCAATCAAGGTCTTGACCAGATTCGGCCTCGTCTGCTCTTCCAGGCTCTTGGGAGACTGCATATACAGCGTCTTTCCTTCGGCTCGGACAGATGGACGCTTCAGCTGCGCCTCTGGCCGCTCTGCCAACGTATCAATCAGGTCCTGTAGAGTCCACTTGGGGCCCACATCCAGCGGCCGTGCAAGGGTACCGCAGACAGGACAGTCGTCTTTCTTCTCGTGCTTGAAGGTGTATGTGTAGATGCTGTCGTTGCCCGAGTACATCATGTAATTTTCCTCCATGCCGAGGGATGGGGCGCAAGAGCTTGCGATCTTCAGCGCCTCATTGCAGCAACTGGCAGCGATGATGGCGTTGGTAGAGGCGATGGCGGGGATGATGTTTTTCACAACACCTTGAGTGAGGGAATAGGTGACCCCGGGGATGTTAAATTCCTGCGCCCGAGTCAGAGCTTTCTGGAACAGCCAGGTGATATGCTCCGGATCATCCTTGTCGAGCTTGGGAAATGGCTTCTCCTTGTCCCACGCAATGACATGCGCCCATTCAATGCAGTGTTCGGGTTGTCGAGGTATCGTCGCGAGTGTGCAAAGGGGTACGGCTGCTCGCGGCGCGAACATATCCAGCTGGCATTCGATGCAGGATGTCACGGTAGGGAAAATGACCCTCGATTGACCTTTGAAGCCTGCACCACAAACCGTCAGCTACGCCTTCTCGGATGTTGCCTCGACCAAACGTTTCTTTACCTTCTGTGCCTCCATCGATGAGCGGCTTGAGAGAATCGGGATTGTCCTCATCCACCATGTTGATCAGGGTTGCGTTAATCCACCTCCTTGCTTCTATACTGTCCAGGCCACAGACCACGATTGCGAACTGCATGTAAAAGTCCTCATCGAAATCCTGTATGCGATTATTGTGCGGTGTTATATTGACCCCTTTAACTCTGCGTTCGACGAATCTCGCTGCGCATTCCGCCTTCGACTTGCCCACGTCATCTTTTCGGAAGAGGAATTGTCGATTCAAGTTCGAGATATCGATCGTGTCTGCCGCCAGCCTGTCAGTCCAGCACTGCTAACGAACCAAAGGGGTCAATCATACCCATGTCGATGACATGTATGTCTTTGAAGCCTGACAGGGCTAGGTCCTTCAGTATCTCGCACCCAAGGCCGCCGGCGCCGCTAGAATTGCTGTGAGAAGGCAGTCCGAATTGTACTTTGCTGTAGAGAACGCTTACATGACCCTGATGGACCTTGTCAGTAGCTTGAACCTAGTTCTGGGTCTCACGTCCTTACAGAATCTTCATGATGTCCATAGTCTCAGCTACGACGGCCCCATCGAACGCCTCATCAGTGAAAGGGCCTTTGACCGTTCGTATCCTGTCGAGATACTGCCTGCGGGACGTTCCAAGTCAGTGTTGACCAAGCAGCATGGGCGAATAGAGTAGCTGCCAACCATTTTGAAGTTGCTGCCATCTTCACAGCAATGAGGACCCCCTTAGCTCTTCCCAGAAATAACAAAGCCCAAGGGATCGGATGTTGAATTGAGTGTGGGGAGAAAGAGAACGTGTTGTCAGCAAACGTTAGAGAACAGGGAGGGGGTTGTAGCTGTAGCTCTTATCGGTGATAAGCCCTACTACTTTAAAGTATACCCACTGTAAATTGCTGCCTTCCGATTGTTTCGTACAACCATCAGCCTCACTCCTTCTTCAACTCATTCAGGTGGAAGTCGCCAATGGGTTAACTTGCCTTTTTGTCTTTTGCACTGTTCCCTTTTCTTTTACTCTCAGGTGTGTGACCACACAAGCGTTTACCAAATGCAGCCTGTGTGAGAAGACACATCCATGGAGAGCCAGCGGCGGGCAGGAAAGTAGCCAGGATCACCACCTGCACAAGACACAACAAGATGGATGGGCTCCTGAGCCCTGTGAGTAGTACCTACTACAGGCCTAGTGGCGACAAGAAGCCCCTGGAGCAGATCAACCGGACCCTACCACCACAGTCATCCCCTGCCACATCGAGCTTCGAAGCATCTTCAATAGAGGATGTCATCAAGGCTCTGAGGAGTGAGCCTGACTACGATGTCCTTATATCAGCACTCAGGCTGTTGAGTTGCAATAGCCAGAAGCCGGGACGGTTCGACATTAGCTCCCCTAGCCCCGAGGCTGCACAGGTCATCCAGACTTTGGTCACAGAGATTGTCCCAAACTATTGGGTCTTGCTCAAAGAGTCATGTGTGGAAGACGGCAACGCAGATCTCGATCTTTTGCTCAATTCCCTGAGAAATTTGACCGGGTTAAATGCGATCCTGCTCCGTATACGCAGTCATATCCAGGAGAAGAAAGGCGAGACTCCTGAAGCCAAGCGGTCAGACGTCTTGCTGAACCTCAGAATTGATCTCGAGGTTCTCAGCGCAGTCCTGGACGGACATGGCCGTGTCATGGGCATCTGGACAGCCATGTCTGACGGCGAAGATGTCATGAAACGACGCATCATGGCCAAGGAGTTTGTCAACGTTCTTGGCGGTGGGCGAATCATATCGCTCTCTGCTGAAGCCAGGACCCTCATTCCTCAAGAAGATCGGACCAAACTCACCTGGACCGCGGATGGTGTAGAGTACTCGGAATGGCTAGCTCACAATATT
Organism: Cryphonectria naterciae; assembly: GCA_014850475.1. Taxonomy (NCBI): domain Eukaryota; kingdom Fungi; phylum Ascomycota; class Sordariomycetes; order Diaporthales; family Cryphonectriaceae; genus Cryphonectria; species Cryphonectria naterciae. Next base: position 18,648 of record JACWST010000042.1, on the reverse strand, counting down.
CTGGCTTGGTCGAAGGAAGCACAGGAGCTGGAAGAAGAAAAGATGGCAGCAGACTTGCTATCCAAAGCAATGCACTTGGGGTATTCTGGTATGGTCAGAAACTCGCTTTTCGTGGACGATGCTAACACTATACAGAAACCGTCATCAAGATCATCGTTTCGGAACTTGTCAACGAAAGCCAAAGAGCCCTTTACCTCCAGTCCATATTCAACCATCTCCCTTACTCACAACAACGTACGACCTTATTCTGCCTGTTGAAGTCTCTTTCCGAGATCTACCTGAACGATCTAGGCGCCTCTGATACTCCTTCGGACCAAAGCATCATCTCAGCTGCAGCAGGAGTGGTGACAAATCTTGTTGCAGATGAGCCTAAACATAGGTCTCATCTGGTCACCTGGTTGACGACTGCTACTGGAGCTGGGCTCGGCGATGCTGTTGGCATTCGGCGTGCCATCCTCGCAGTCCTGGCCACGGACAAAGACGACATCATAACGGTCTTTGGCAAAAGCCTAAGTCAGTTTGGCGACTACCTATACATCAGACACACCCCCATGTTACAGCAAGAAGTACATGCACAGGTCCTATTGCTGAGTGCTGGCTATCTACAGAGACTCGCACCTCTCAAGTTAGCATTACAGGTCAGAGGTGGCACCTTCATGCAAATGATCTCCAAGAGACTTGAAGCCTCCCAAACCAGAGCCCGTTTGCTAGGTATGATTGTTGGCGAAGCGCTTTCAAAATTGGTGGAGAAGAGTGACAAGAGGCTCGATTTCAAGATGGAGGAAACGAAATCGGAAGAGGCCCTCTGGTACAAGAGCTTGGTTGAAGTGTCAGATGCTGTGGGCCCGACAGACCCGTTGAAATCAACTTCATTGCACACTCGAGACGATCGAACAAAATTTCACAGACAGGCAAAGAAGCATGCCCCAGCCCCCAAACCTGCTCCGTCGACCAGCACGGCAAAGGCTATTATCGAGGAGGTAGACTCTGATGAAGAGATGGAAGATGACATAATACCACTGAAGAAGCCCGACGACGATGACGAGGATTCCGACGATGACCCGGAGACGGTGAAAAGGGACAGACCAAAAGCCCCTGTCTACGTGCGAAGCCTCATCACATACCTGCGGGATACTGAGAACTACGACCGCCAAAAGCTAGCTGTCACAACAGCGCCGACATTGATACGGCGGAAGGCTAACTTTGGAACTGAAGTCAAAGAACATGCTGAGGAGCTTGCGACGCTCTTAGTGGGGCTCGATGATAAATATGATATCGAGAATTTCGACGATCTGAGACTGCAGAGCATGATAGCCATTGTCGTGGCTCAACCACAGAAAATGGGTTCGTGGTTTAGCAAGACATTTTTCGATGGTGATTACTCGGTGGCACAAAGAGTCTCGATCCTCACCGTACTCGGCCTCAGCGCTCGTGAACTGGCTGGGTTCATTACTTCCGAGTTCGCATCCACAGCGTCTTTCCCTTCCAAGACTCTACCTGAGCGCATGGAGAAGCTCTATGTCAAAAATGTGGCCTCTGACAACCAGCTTCAGTCGTCCTCGACGCTTACGGCGCTGCCTCTCACAGCACTAGACACAATCTCCAAGTCTCTCACGTCCGACTTCATGGCACCAATAGCAGCCAACGCCGCAGACACAGCAACCGGTCCAGACGTCCTGAAACTCTCGACTTTCAGATCTCGCCTGGAGCAGCAAAACACTTCTGTGTCAAAAGCTAGAGGGAAACCTCGCATCCGCGCTATACCCAATACAACTGCTCAGCTCATTGCCACGTCGTTTTTCTTCCCTCTCACAGCCCGCTTCCAGTCGGCCATTCATTCGAGTGCCGGCCGTGCACGGGGCATCGTCTTCCAACCTTTTCTCCTCTCTCTTTACCTCAAGACTCTTGCCCTTCTCCTACATGCAGCGGGGCCAAGCACCCTCGCTCTACCGGACATGACCACCGAGCTATGGGGCATTCTGCTCGGGACTAGTGTCCGGGCGCACGCCGTGGGCGACCTGGGAGTAACGCACGCGATCCTCTTTGCGTTACTGACGATGCTGGAGGTCAATAGTGACAGGATGAGGGATATTTGTCAAACTATGAGCAGAGAAGTGATCGAGACCCAAGAGTGGGTTGTACAGGTGTTTCATGGCATCAGGGGTGAAGACGGCAGTGGGGAAGAGGCGGAAGTTAAGGCATTGGCCGCAGGTTGTTTGGTGAGAATCAATGAGGGCATGGAGAAGTATCGAATGTTGTTGATGGGCGACATAATCGGGTGATTTGGGGACGAGGAGGGCATGAGATGGAAGGTTCGCTCGAGGAATGGGCCAGGGTCATTCAGCACTGTAGGCAAATATTCACTGGCACACCCTCTATCGTCCAGAGGCTTTCCATGCTAGTAAACTCGAATACCAATGGCTTATCATATGTTCTTCATTACAATTTGGAGAGCCGTTACATCAAAATTCTTCAAACTTGGTCGAAGCCAATATCTCCTATCTTTCTTCACCTCTTTTGAAATTAACTGTGATTCTTTTTGGGGGGGAGGGGGCTAGTTGCACTATGTTCTACCTTTTACAGCTACCTCGGCCGAAGTCGGCATTCCCGGAAGCACTTACAAATCAACGGCAGGCAAAAAAACAAGGATGAGCTCATAGAGCCTTCTCAGGCCATCTTTTCTCGACAGCCGACGACCGCTTCCTCGACAATTCAAAGGCCCCTCCCACACTCGTTTGCACAAACCAATAGAACTCAGAGATCATGGCCTCGCAAATATCAACACGTGAGTACGAGACACTCAACACCACCTCAAGGATCGCAGCTGACGGGCCCCGTCCAGCGATGCCAGCGGACAACGCCGCGCGATCTGCCGCGCCTGTGCCTGCGATCAATAACGACGCCGCTGCTGTCGCCCCAAAAGTCAAGGTATGGTTCCTTCCCCCCGGTGCAATACAAGATCACATACTTCTGGGTGACAAGGGATATACCCGTGCTGACCAGGGCCTGTCGCTTACCCTTACACAGCCCTGCTGCGTCTGCACGGACGAGAAGTCGAGACGCGACGAGTGCATGCTCTTCTCGAAAGCTGCCGACCCGGCCAAGGACTGCCAGTCCACCATCGACCAATACCGGAGCTGTATGAAGGGATTCGGCTTCGAGGTATAACGGTGCGACCTGCGTTCGAGAAAGCCATTGGAATGGGGGGCAGCCAGGAACCGCCTCGATCCACTGCCTGAGGTATAAAACGGGTTCCAGGTCGAGAAACAAAAGAGGGAATATGCATTGTCACGGCGCAAATATATGATACCAAAGAAAGAGGCAAATAGAAAGGGTTCCTTCGCTCTCCGCTCAATAAAACGCAAAGCAATTAATTGGCGTGTATGCATAATGGAATTTGAGTTGAGTAATGACTCTGTTTCCTGCTGTATCGTCCTTCGGGCCCGAAATGCAACACGTCCATTGCAAATCCCCCAGTGCAGCAAAGGGTATCATCCGCTCGAGAAAACATAACGCATCATACTACATTCCGCCATGGCCCGAACGGCTCCCCATCCCAAGCTCAGACACTTCGTCATGACGTGGCAGATTCGGTCGCCAAGTCACTCCCAAGTAACACCGTGTGTATAGCAACCGCCACCTTCATCGATATTGCATAGGCACAAGATCAATTCTCGATCTTCGGCTTCTTTACCGGACGAGATTCGACAAGGGCCTGTCCCTCCTCCGACACAGGCGTGGTAAGCGACTGCGCCTTCTCGAGCCGGTGCTGGTATGCTTTCTCCAGCATGGCGGCGAGATTCCTGCCCTCAAGCTGCAGGTCGGCGAGCTTCTCGCTGATGTGCTGGTCGATCCCATCCCGTACCTCAACCGCGGCTGTCAGGCGGTCGACCTGCTGCTGCTTGATCGTAGCACTACAAGCGCTCCAGTCAGCAACTCGGAGACCAGACAGATAGACAGCAGGATCTGCTTGCAAGCAGTTTGACTGACAGCTGCTCGGTATGGTCCGAGAGGGTCTGCTCGATGTATCCAAGCAGGCCGACGAGCTTCTTGTCGAGGTCTTGCTGCAGCTGAGCACGCTTCTTCTCGCGGTCTTTGCGGATCTAGTCACAAAAGAGAGGCCGTCAGATGGTATCCTCGGGGAACTAGAGGAAAACTAGCCGCCAGGATCAAGGCCATCGTCTTCAAATACACCGTGGAGGCGATACCTTGTCTATCTCCTGTTTCGACTCGACCATCTTGTCCACGTTGATCTCCTCCTCGCTGGATGAATCATCCGCGGCGGCGCGCTTGCGTGGGGCCATGTTGAAGCTGCGAGTTCCACCAGTAGGGACAATGTATCGGGGCTCTTCTCACAAGGTCAATCTATTTCGTAAATATGCAGGACAATTGATTTGATAGAGCGCAGATTAATGTCCTTTCTTCTAGACAGAGAGGAAAACACACAATCAAGGAATCGTGCATGTTGAAGCATGTGAAGACACAAAGTATCAATCAAGATAAGCAGCAGCAGGCAGTGCTACAGTGGCAGCCAACCCCACTGCGGGCAGCGGAAGGACGGCTTGTGGGGGCCCTGGCCGCGCCTGCCTAGCGTTGACCCTTGCCGCTAAAAATTTCGAAATTGTATAGAGAGAAGGAATCACCAAGTCAATCAATACCGCATCCCAACTTGCCGACTCCAATCTCTTCTTACTCTCGCAAGGCCGTCGTCCCCCCTCTGCTTTTCCACTCCCATACAGGGCCACCACCGCCACCATGGGTCTCGCCGGTACCAAGAAGTAAGAGCTTCCCTTCCCCCCCCCCCCCACACCCCAAGATCCTCATCCCATTCCCATCCAGAGGTTGGTTGCTCACAGATCTCCCTCTTCTCCTTCTAGCAAGCGCAAGTGGGCTAAGGACCCAAACAATACGGCTTGGTCCCGCAACACCGACACCTTTGGCCAAAAGATCCTGCGCTCCCAGGGCTGGGAACCTGGTCAGTACCTGGGCGCTAAAGACGCCGGGCACGCCGAGTTCTACGGCGCTGCGAGTGCCGGCCACATCCGCGCCGTGCTCAAGGACGACAACCTGGGGCTGGGCGCGCGACGGAACCAGGGAGACGAGTGCACCGGCCTGGATGCTCTTCAAGAGCTGCTCGGCCGGCTGAACGGAAAGAGCGAGGATTCTCTAGGCGCCGAGAGGAAGAAGCGGGAAGATGCTAGGGTGAACCGGTACCTGGAGAGGAAGCTGGGGACCGTCAGGTTCGTGCCTGGCGGAATGCTTGTCGGCGATAAGGTCCAGGCTCTGGTGGACGAGATGAATAAGGAGAAGGAGGAAAAGGAGGCTACTGCTTCGGCCGCGGAGGGCAAGAAGGAAAAGAAGAGCAAGAAAAGGAAGGCCGAGGATGAGGACGGCACAATAACAGACAGGAAGGAGAAGAAGTCTAAGAAGCGGAAGCCTGAGGACGAGGACGATGATGGCTCGAAGGCCAAAAGAAGAGACAAGAAAGAGAAGAAGCGAAAAGATAAAGAGAGCGAACTGGGATCTCAAAGCGGTGAAGAGACAGCAAAGCCAGGAGATGAAGAGGTGGACGCCTCAAGCCGAAAGAAATCCAAGAAGGACAAGAAGGAGAAGCGCAAGAAAGCGAAGGAAAACGACGGTGTGACTCTGGCTGAAGCGTCGGACGTAAATACCAAGCAGAAGAAAAAGAAGAGAAAGGCAGAGAAGGATGACGAGGCCGACTCGAGCAAGCCTACACCACTTTCTACACAAACATCTACACCCATCACCAGCGGCACATCGACACCGGTATCCGAAGTACCACACCGACATCTCGCCCGGAAGAGGTTCATAGCGCAGAAGCGAGCTGCTGTGATGGATCCAGCAGCACTGGCTCAGGTATGGCCCTTTACTTCCTGAGTCTCCACGTAAACCTGCCTACTGACATCAGAGTAGATATTCATGATCAAAGCATGAGAGAGCATGTTTCTATGGAAGGCGGTTCCATTTGTTAAAATCAACGGCGAGAATGCTGCCATCTGCATCAGGACAACAAAGCATCTCAACCAGGCTACGAATGTGAAATCCCGTCCACCAGAGTTTGTACAGCAACAGCGCGCCCAGAGTGGCCTTCACCTTGTTACGAAATGCCGTTCTGCATCTTGAAAGAGATCAGATGCTTCCTCGACAAGCTCAACACCTGCTGAGCTACTCTCAAAGACTCTGTTAGGAATAGCTGAGTAGCATGCAGATGCCAGCTGTCATCAAGAAGCTATGTTGGATCTCGTGTGACTGATAATGAAGCGATGTTGTTATTCTTTTTGCCAATCACTCGAAAATGAGGCGACTCCGAAGTGAGTTCTAGAGCTAGATGGCCCTCTGTATATACATGTGCAACCCATGCGGTGAGATACAATTGACAATTTCAAAAGCGAGCATTGCAATCACTTTGATTTGCAAGATTTGTTAAAACAACCTTAGGACATTGGATTCATAAATTCTAGCTCAGGACATGCCAGTCCCATTCAGCCTTGCATCAATTTGTGGTGGTAAAGGGGGCCGAAACGCCATATGAATGTCCCTGATTTTTTTCTCTTTCGGATTTCAATTTTTTCCCCCTTGCTCAAATCAATGCCTGGCCCTTTCCTTGATTGTCCCCGTCCGACTTGACCTCAAAGTTGTGCTCCGTCCCTTTTTGATGATCCGGTTGACCTCACTTCCAGTTTTAAAAAAGCAAAACCAGCCAGCCAGTCTTTGATGCTCAAATGAAAACCGTTCTGTGTCCAAGGTGAATCCTTCATCATGCCTCATCAAGACGTTGCGCCACAACGCAACATTCCCGTACCAAATTTTTTTTTTTTTTTGGGTGGTTGATTTTGTATAAATGCCCTTCCCCTCACACCAGAGACAGGACGGTGCGCCACCAACGCCAGGACATTCGACTTGGATCCCCCCCCCTTCCTGTTTTGCCAGAATGCCCATATGGCTTCTGCCGGTTTGGGCGTCTCCCCCGCGGCATACTCACGAATTGCCATTGATTCATCCTTTTCTTGCCGAGATCCAAAAGGTCCCCGATCTCAAGCACATCTCCCATATGACAAAAAGGAGACCTCTGCTCAGAAGTATGACAAGTGTGAAAATCGTACATAAGTAGTCATGTGATGATGCCGTCAAGACCGGCAGGATATCAAGAAATGGGGGTGGCGAGGGGGGGAGTCATGTCATAGTACTGTTGAGCCTTCCCGTGTTCCCCCCCCCACGAGGGTGCAGTGTTTGTAGTGCGCAGTTTCTCGTTCAGTCATGTCCTGATGACACACATAACACTGATGATGATCGTCCCCAATTGAAGATGGAGCAAATCTTCGTCGTGCTTGTTTCGTCAAAACATCGTACATCGCTCGTCGTGTGGTGTTTCATGTGTGATTTGGAGCCAAGGTAAAAGCTCTTCAATCCATGTAAAAATCACCCTTGAGGATTCTCTCCTGAAAGTGGTCAGGCTTGGGGCGAGGATCTCCGCGGGGAGATCGGGGCTTGGGAGTCTGGGCAGGAGGAGCCGGCATCTCCGAGATGGATCTGGCACGGTCATGGGTAGCACCAGGAGAGGTCATGCCGGAGCGAGGTGGGGAGCCAGTGAGGCCGGACGCGAAAGAGAAGGATGGACGGGGGCCCGTGGCAACGGAGCTCTCGGCGCGAGATCTAAGCTGCTCTGACCAGTTGAAGCCCTGGTCTGTGCGAGTAGTGGAGAACAAGTCAGAAGTGGCTCTAGGACGAGTGCGGGGTGTTGCAGTCGAGTCGGCATTGGCACGAGTGCTGCTGCTGCTGCTGCTGCTGCTGCCTGGCTGTGTCTGCTGCGCTGTAGAAGAGGAATTGGGGGTCCTCCAACACGTCGCAGAAGCCAGAGCAGGCGCAGGCGCAGCGCTGCCAGAAGAAGGAGAAGTTGTATCAAAAGGAGACTGAGCGGTGTGCCTACCATTGCCTGATCCAGGGCTGGAGCCGCCAGGGCGACGCATAGCAGCCGCGGTGCCAAAGCTCACACGACGATTAAAAGGACTGACGGGAGTGATACGGGCGGCGGAGGGAGGCGCATCTTCCTCCTCGATGGCATTTTCGTCCCAATCAGAGTTGGTGGACATGCTGGCCCGGCGGGCCAGGCTGGAGGCGCTGGTGGGCGATGTTCCAGTGATTCCCAGCGTCGCGGCGGTGGACAGCGACAGTCTCCGACGCTGCTGCTCTTGGATGGCGGCGGTCGTAATGGCACTAGGGAAGACAGGAGTACCAGCAGCGGTAGCGACAGAGTTGCTACGGGTGAAGAGCTGGGAGAAGGGGGTGCTGGTGCTGAGAGAACCACGGCGGTTGCGCTGCATGTCGGCGGGTGGAGGCGAAGGCGGCTTGGATGAGTTGTTGTTGTGGTTGTTGTTGCTGGGGTTGAGATTGTTGGAAGACATGATGGGAAAGTTGTTGGAGCCCGGGCGGCTCGAGCGAGATTGTTATTTATGTAAAGAAAGCCGGTGTGGATGCAGATGATACGAGGTAGAAGGAAGTGTCCGAAGTCCAGAAGCAATTGTGAATCCCGATGGGGCGATTGCCTGGTATGATCCGCCGGGGGATGGTTCGAGTGTTGTGCGACGTCGGAAGCAGAGTGAGTGGAGGTGAAACGTCACGGTGGTGAGGTGTGCTGTACAGTGGTATGAAGTGCTGGCACAACTTTCCAGAAGCCCCAATCTGTTCAGGTCGTACTGGGGCCACAGGGTCGAATGATGGTACCAGATGGTACCCAAGCACACCTTGAAGGAAGGTTGGTGGGGGGGGTCTCAGGGCACCCCTTGGGCTTGGTGCTGTGGACAGCAGGTACTGATGTGACCCCTGAAGAGGCTGCTGGCTGCTGGGCCAGGGACAGTGCCGAAGGCCCTCTAGGTGAGGGAGAAAAGAGACACAAGCGGGAGGGATGCTCCGATATTCTGGCGCGGCCGTTGTCCTTTGTTCCGGTTATCGAACGATGACAGGCAATCGCGGCACAGAAGACACGGGACGAGTGCGCCGCTCAATCTCAAGTCGACCAAACAGCTTTGATGGCTTGGGTTGCAGAGTTGATGGAAGGGAGGAAAGCTGATCTGCCGATCAGCTGAGAATTCGTCTGGACGAAACAGCGGCGTTCCAGTGCAGGGCCCCGTTTTTTTTTTGGGCCAGATCAATGATGAATTGTCGATAGTGGATAATGAGATCTCTTTGAGTCGCGCTGGCTGTTGTCGTGAGATGGAGAATGCCCCTCTTCTTTTTTTTCTTCTCTGCGATTGGGGGATGAAGCAGACTATCGTGGCCTGCAGTACTCAGAACAGAGGAGCAGAGAGCAGTGGCCACCAGGTGGGACTGAATGGAAAAAGAGCCAGTAGTCAAGGACACGTCGAAGGTGGATGTTTTTCTTTCTTCCCCCCTTTCCCCAAAATGCTGCGCTGCGATGCGTGTGGGTGGGGAACAGTATGCAGTGTTTCGTGTCCGAAGGTTCCGGATGGTCAGAATCCTTTGACTTGTGTTTTTGTCTGCTTGGAATTCGAGAGAACGCTGCAGGTTGCAGGGGAAAGAGACAACTGTTATTTTATGACAAGTGATGAATGTTTGTGACGACCCAGATCAGGCCTAAAGCTGAAGGACGGAGTTTGCTTCTGAATCAGAGACAGTCTTAATGCCCAATGCCGGTTGCAGTGGCGAATTTATTGGCTGGCGTGTAGAGGGGGAGCTTTTTTTTTTTTCTTTTCTCGTGACAGCGCCAGAATAGAAGTTGTAAAAGGAAGGATTGGAAGAAGAAGAAGAAGAAGAAGAAGGGGAAGAGAAGACTCTACTTTGCGTACGTTGGTAATGGTTGAACTGAAGGGGAATCTAAGATTCCATCTGAAATGGCAAGAGGCCCGAAGTCTAGGTGGGTGTTGATGATAGTAGTACCTGAGCAACTGAGCAAAGCCAAAAAGGCCAAGTGAAAAGGTCAGCAGCCCCCCTGCTGACCCCTTCCCGGTCTGAACCAATAGGATATGCGTATAGGGCAAGGGAGGGTCCACCTCTGTCCGTGCGTCTGGGGTAAGAGCCCACCATTGCCCGTCTAGGCAGCTGGCGCTAAAGGTAGATTGACCCATATTTCTTATGTCATAACGCCGTTCAGCACGGTTCTGACCAATCAGCAACATTGCGGGGTAAAGATCGATAAGGGGTCACTGGGGTTCAAAGGAGGAAGGAACGGTAGAGGGGCCATAAGCTATAGGCTGCGTACGTTAGTACATTCTTAGTACTCTGCAGCAGTGCAGTAGCTAGAAGTGCTAAAGTAGCTGATGGGTGATAGTCCTCCCCCCCACGCCACCGACCTCCTGCCCATCTACCCACTGATTTTCCTTAATGCCCCCCCTCCCCTTCGATCTCTTTTATCAATCGGCCATATGTATTCGCATCGAACCCCTGATCATCCCAGGATTTTGTCATATCTACGTCTTCGCCTCCTTCTGGCTCCTCTTAAAACCCATGATGATCTTTGCCCACCAAAACCTTCCGCATACGTAATGTGCGTGCGTGGTACACAAGACGGACACTGGCAGGCTGACCAGGGGAGAAAAATGCATTACGAGAGAAGATCAACATAGGGTTGCAGCATCCAGCCGCTTTTCCGTTCTTACCGAGCGAGGCTTTCATACATAGTACATGCCCACTTGGGCACGTGCTAGATACCACACCTCTTCATCAGAGGCCCCTTTCCTCCCCCCCCCCCCGTGTTGGGCGATCCTCCATCTACTCATCAACCATCAAAAGTCCTGCTCCGCCCAATGGGCTTGAGCTTGCTTCTTCTGTGGGTCGATAGCAATAGCGCCTTGGAAGAACAAACTCTATCTACTCGGTACCTACGGTACGCCAGACCTAGTGGCATTCTGGCCCTCATTCAGTCCAAAGTGCAAACTTCTGAAGGTCTGTACAGTACTGCTGTTGTCGGTGGAAGTCATGACTGTAGTACTGTGGTACAGCATCCCATTTTCGGGTGTGTACCCCCGAGTCGTGGCAGCGCAGGACCACCGCCCACCATGCGGTCTTACCGCTTGCGTCTGCTACCTTCGCGCCCAGCCGCATGCATCCTACATGCAGTAGCCATGCAACTGTAAACTACTTTCTAGTCCTGCGTGTCAGGAAAAAGCTCAAGCGCCCTCTGTCGCGGGAGGGTGCCACTCTGACCCTGCCCGCTTCTTCCAATCACGATTGTATACGTGTGCTACAGCAGCAGAGGAAAATACGACAGGTCTCAGAACTGATATGCGACCGGACAGGATGGTGTCCGCCATTTGGCAGTCCCGTGGGAAGCAGTGGGGAACGAGCCAAGAAGAAAGAGAACAAATCCCCCAGTCAGTTCCTACTCCATTTCAAAAGTGACCATGGCTAATGATCCTGCTCCCCTCCAGGTTAAAGGAAGCTCGAGGGATCTGCCAACTGGCCATCCTTCTCGGACAGATCAGCACGAACTGCGTTGTCAACGATGCACGTCAGATAATGCTACAGAAAATGAGAGCGTGATCAAGCTACCTCTGCTGTTCGTGCATCCACCCAACCTGACGGTGAGAGATGCTGCACTCATACAGCCGGTCACATCTTCATGAGCAATAGCGCCGAAACAGTGTTAGACTACCACCAGACATAGTCGCAGAAGGCCGACTAGAAGATATGCTAACCAGGCTTTTCACTCCCATTCGTCACATCATCTAGACAGCCCAGGGCAATTCGAACAGCTTCCAGCGCCATCTCTGGCTGGTTTCATGGAAGCCACAACAGGGAAGCAGGTAGTTGCAGAATACAGTACCAGGGTGTCTCCGCCTTCAGTACTACCATCGTACTATGGGTAGTATTGAGGGAGGTCACTGGCCTGCATCGCAGCGGCCCTCGGTGGAACCCTACCATTTCAAGCACCACAGTCCCCCGCACCCATCTTTCGATTCTCCATCGCCAGGCCCCGAAAATGACCAGATGCCTTCATGCCAATACCTGTTATCCCCCGGCGTCGTCCTCGGGATCAGTCCAGAGGTCTCACTTTCTTTTCTTTTTGGGTAACACGAGTCTCAGATCTGAGCACAACAATCTTTACCGGTCCCTATATGCTAAAACGGTCTAGAACGCACGCACTCGCACCACCGACAACAATCTACCGGGCAATCTAATACACAAATCGTGCGTTTTGGCTTTATACATGTCTCGCTGATAAGTGCTGTGGCCCTGGTGGACATATGAATGTATGGAAGTGTGTGTGTGTGTGTGTGTGTGTGTGTGTGTGTGTGGGGCATGGTTACTCGTCCTGTTTCGGGTGAGAACCTTTTTACGAGCCGTGACATTTTGCTTGGCGTCCCATTGAACCATGGAAACAAGACGTCGCCTCGATGGCACTCTGGGAAAGCCGAATCCCGATCATTTCTTTTGCCTATGCTAGGTGACCAATCACTGGCATGGAGATGTCTTTGGACATCCTGCCCCGGCATGTGAAGAATGTATTCGCTGGTTTCTAAAGTTGACTTCGGTACTAGCGTCGAGGCAAAAAACCTTCTTGAGTTTTGGGCGATTTGTACTTTGCTCGCGTGCCTTTTGAGCCATCCCTCGCTGTTTAATGTTTCGGAGGCTTGAAGAGGTTATGTATGTACCACGGATGGTCCTGTTAGTTACCACAGTGCCGGTTACCTGAGGTTGCCTGCGTTGCCACTATGAAGACACGTTTTAAGTTTCCAAATTACCTCTTCTTTCCGTTTCCATCTTAGTCCTGTCAAACCCCATAAAGAGGAGAGCAACATTCTCATTGCCCCTTCCCAGTGAGGCTGATCGACGTAGTAATTAAGCAAAGGGCTGGCATGAATACCTGGGTGGTCTTTATACGCAGGGTTCGTGCCCCGTGGTGTCGGACCTCGAAATGGTAACGCCATTGGCCCGTCATCTTGCGAGCGCCTTTCGAGGTTGCGTACCACGTCTGACGCGGACTTTGTCTTTCCCAGCAGGTTCATCAGCCGAGATACCAAACGTGGGAAAAGGACAACGTGGTATTTGCCACTTTTAAGCAGATTGTGTTTCTAGAAGATGAAAGCTTCCTAAAAATAAAAAAAATAAAAAATAAAAAGGGGGAGTGGTGAGATACAACACATTCCGTTCAGGCGACTATAATGGTTTATTCTATTCTTGCAGTGACCACCATCTTTTCGACGTAATCCTATTAATTCGGAACACGTCGCAGTAGGAAATCTGTGCTCACGATCTCCATCGATAGAATAGTCAGTCTATCCTAATTGTCAAAGGTCAGTTGCAACGTTTTCACGATAGGTCTGTTGTGTTGTAACAAGCTACTTACTCAGATGATACATTATTCTTTCTGCTCAATGTACTACCTATTTTATATTGATAAAAAACGGATAGGTTTTAATATGTATAAAGCACACAAATAACCTGAAATCTATTGAATACATCTATCGGTGTATTTCCCTTCTTTCTATAGCAGGCTTAGAGATATTGAATATTGCAATTCTACCATCAACTATTCAGCCTCAGATTTTTCCTCTTTTGATTATCTTCGACATGTCGAAGTTGTGATTGCCACATAGCCGCCCTTCGGTGACCGTCTTACGAGGCAATTTGGTTGGCTTTGCGTTTCTGGTTGGAAGATTGGAGCTACTTGAGGACAATTTGCTATTTACAATATAAAGCAATTCTGTGTTGTCGACTTTCAGATCATGGAATAATATCTACCCATTACGCGCTAGACTAGAGCCAACTACTCTTTTCGTATAGGATACTGTGATCTTGAAAGATTGTCTCTTCCCACATCAACCCAACTGAGATGGTTGGTTCAATATGATCTTCGATGCTGAAGTTCTCGGGTGGGAATAGATCCGCCTGCTATGACTTTGCTTCATTGCAAGTTGCTGGGTGGTCATTGGTACTGAAAGTCCACAGCTGCTGAAGAGACCAATAAAGATGAATGTTAATCTGCTAGAATCGCACTCAGGAACTTCAGTTATTATACTTCCGTGACGAACATCTGCAGGCCAGGCGAGATCATCTGTTGATGCTGAAACGTCGTGTGTTTGAGTAAAGCCCACGGCAGTATAATCGATCGAAGCCTAGATCAAGTCTGTGACAGCGGGCACTCACACCCCCGCTCCGCCTCCCCTCCCCAAAGATAACTATACGCAGAAACCGTGTCCGCCATCCCGAAAATTGAAATTCTCATACTCGGAACCTAGACAGTATCATGGCCCCAGGCTTTCTCCACGAAGCACGGTGTAGAAGTTGAGGCTGATCAACATCTTGTCAAACTTGACGTTGGTGTCCTGAAACCAAACCATTCGGAATGCCCGTGTACGACGTATCACTACAGTGGTCGCCAACGGTGACTCAAGAGTCTCGAGTCTCGAGTCTCGGGCAGGCGGAATCTAGATATGTGGAATTTGGCAGGATTAGTGCTTTTAAGTATCTGAGCTTCTTCGTCTTCCAAGATTGAAGTTCTTATTCGTGTTAGGTTTAGCAGTTGAAATAGCTTGGCTGAATGCATTATAGCGTCATAGATCGCCTTGCTGTTTTTCTTCTTCTTTCTCCTACGTCTTTTCCTCGATCGTATGCTGCAAATGCTTAACAACTCAGCACATCGGTCCAGGCTGCACGAGGGCCTGACCATGTCTTGCTCACGCAGAAGACGACAAGACGATGGCTCTTGTGGATTATGGACTACCTGCGAGGGCGTTCACTGGTCCGCTTCTATCCTGCCGAAAAGCATATGACGGCTACAGATTGTAATTACAGTCACTTCCAACATAAAACCCATAAGTATTTATTGCAAATTGTGCCTCTCTGGCTGTCTTTGACTCTGCCTCCATACGAAAACAAATATATTGCCAGTTTTCATGCCCAAGGCAAAGCCGGCAACCCCAAAGTTACTTGCCACATCTGGTTCATAAACAACTGACATTCACTTGACCAACCATCCTCTGGTGCGGAGGGCATAACACATCCAACAAGAACAAGTATAGAAACTTTGTGAGGACGATCGTGTCGAATCAAGAGGCTTGAAAAGGGCATTTCACGACCAAGAAGCCAAAACTTTAGTAAGCATGCTCCACTTTATTCAACGTCCCTATTCCGCGCAGCAAAAAGCGAGAAAGTTCGCTGCCAAACCTCTGGTATTCCGTCTGAGTGATACCGTCAGCTAAGGTCGCCTTCCTGGAGTCGTGTGCATGGATGGTCCCGCAAAGCCAGGCATTATCTGTTGTGGATAACCATCAACTTTCGAGTCAAATCACCACAGCAGTCTCGGCACGTCGCAGATCTGACTTGGGGCACAGACAGCATGACATTGACGAACAGTTCCCAGAATACTGTTGGTCACGAAAGGTCATGAATTGTTGAGTAAAAATAACACGAGAGTAGTCCAATCCGTCTAAACTATCCCTTTAATGGAACTCCATCCTCAATCAATCTCAATCCATTCCAGGAACCCTTTTCTTTTTGGTAACCGCAAGTCTGCATCCAGCACCCCATTTGCCGTGCTAATGACCGCTCACCTGCAAGATAGAAAACTCCTTGCCATGCTATGCCATGCTATGCCATCTTATGCCCTGCTTTGCCATGTAAAAAAAAAAAAAACTCCTTTTCGTTGAGCCCGATATGATCCTGGCGGCCGAACGTTGAGTGCGCATAATAATGAAAGAAAGGAAGGAAAGAAAATAGGAAAAGACTCTTAGCTTAAAAAGAAAAGAATCGACGTGTTGCGTTGCTCGAGGATACGGTTCTGCCTTCTCGGAAAGGACGGGAAAAGCTGCGAGAGAGGAGGAGGGAATTTTTGTTCTCAAAGTACAAGAATGTATCGTTCATCACCCGAAAGTCGATTCAGATTGCGTAGCTCGATCTTAGCAGCAAGTGTGCCAGGTACGAAGAACTGTAGTCCGGAGTCGAAGGCCTAGAAAAGAGCATCATGGTCGTATCTCCAGTCGGAGTAAGAAAAAAGAGAAAAAGGATATTTGTCGGTCTGTCCAGCCAGTCGTTGTCCATATTGCTGTTGATCGAATAATACCAGAAAGACCTTTTCCTTGGTCTTGTGATCGTAGAACGGATCTTTGCAGGTGTCAAACACTGCCAACTCAGGTCTGAAAAGATCATGCTGTGGTTTATGTGTGTACCGAAGGAAAAGGAGGAAGATGATGGAGGACTGACGCAACCGCATGTCATGGCAGCGCCCGAAAAGCACGTTCACAACGGCGGAATCAGAAGCTCAAGCCTTCTCCTTTCCCTTTCCCTTGCCCTCGACTGGAGAAGTGATCTTCTCCCCTGCAGGCTCCTTGGTGGACAGCTCAGCCATGCGACGGGTGGGAGAGTCCAGAGGATCAGGCACACGCTCAGCAGACGCCGCGATCGATGGGTCTCTGGTGCGTGAACCTTCGCCAGGGCCAGTGGCCTCGGAGCTGGCATACTCGGACGGCTCGCCCGTAGAGGTCTCCTTGAAGAAGTAGGATCCGTCTGGCAGCATTCCACTGCCGGGGAAGATCGACTCGCCTGGGGAAGGGCGTGGAGAGAGCTTCTGCGGAGACGTGGGCACAGAAAAGGAGCGGAATGGAGGGGGTGGCAGGAATGGGTACGGCTGCTCGGAGATGTGAGCCCACCAGGCAGCGCTGCCGGCGGGGGCATTGGCGTCGGGAGCGACTGGACCACTGGAACCTGCTGGGGCTGTAGTAAACGGGTCCTCGAGGTTGGCAGACTGCTTCTTGATGGTGGGAGGTCCAGAAGAGGTGGGTGGGCTGGAGACATTGGTGGTCGAGGGGGTCTCATCAGCCTTGTTCTTCTCCTTGGCCTCTGCAGCAAACTGCTCGGGAGACTTTCCCTTGTTCTTGCCCTTCTTGATATTAGATGGCGGGGGTGTATGCTCGACGAGACCAGTGGGATAATTCTTGCCCTTCTTGCGAGGAGGCTGAGGTGTGGGCTCGACTAGGCCGGTGAGGTACTTCTTGCGGCGAGAACGACCAGTACTGCCAGAGCCAGATCTGGATGCAGAGCCAGAGCCAGAAGCAATGGTACCATCGGGGTGCTTGATAGGGATAGCCTTGGACACCTTGCGGCCAACGGTAGTCGGGGGTGGCGAGGCAGGAGGCGGCACAGGCAAGTTCTCGAGCTCTCGCTCTGGGAACATCAGGTCGTCGGAGGGCTGCCAGCCGTCACCGCGGTACTTGGTCCACAGGACAGACATGTGCTCGAAACCAGCCATGATGACATGGTTTCGCTGACAAATGCCTGCCTGGGAAAGCCACTTGTGATCAGCGACCACACGCACGCGCATCATTCCCCAGAACTGCTCGTATTTGCCCCGCCAGCCTGGGTTCTGAAGGATCAGCGGGAAGCAGACAGCCATCAGCTTGCCTATGACGATACGCAAGGCGCGAATGCGCCACTGGTCGGGCTCGCTGTACGTCATGAGCATGGCACGACGGAGAAAGAACTCGAACTGGTCGAGATTCATGAAGCGGAGCATGGGGGCGATCTTGCGGAGCTCCTCGGTGGCCGTATCGATCTGGGTCAGGGTGTGGTCCATCATGGGACGGCAGAGACAAGAGGTTCCCGCCAGGAAGTTGGCGACGGCGTGCACGATGGGCATCGTGTCCATTGGGTTCTTGGGATCGAAGTCGCCTCCCTCGTAGTCTTGTGATTCACACGAGATTCTTTGGTCAGCTCGCCTGCGCGCCAAACCAAAAGAAAAGAAAGATGAAAAAAAGGAGTAGCCTTCAATAGTATAGAACTTACTCTCGATGTACATGTAGTGGAGGACCGCACCAAGGGATCCAGCATCCCAGTTGTCAAGGTTCCACTCGACGGGCTTTCCCTGAAAGAGATAAAGTATCAGTATCAGCTGGGTTGGCTCTCAAGGATTGCTCCTACGTTGGAAGGCGAAACCAAACGCTATCGTGGGTATACCATGAGAACAGCCAACTTACATCCTCTGCCTCAGGGGGCAGGTACTTCTCCATGTACTCCGACATCTCCACGAGGACGTGTCGGTGCACATCCCAGCGCAGACCGTTGCATCGTATGATGATGTCGGCACCGTCTGGCTTGTCCCAGAGGCTGTGAGAGAGAAAACACAACGCGTCAGCAAACATTTTCCTAACAGTAAATATCATGACGCATCAGGCTTTTGGGGATTATTTTGACCGAGGTGCAGATTGAGGTTGAGTTCGACTGTTGGGTTTGGAGCAAACCACCTGGAGCAATATGTGTACGCGTAAGATGGTGAGGCATGAGGGAAAGCAGCCAGCAAGAGCTGGCCAGAGGACTCTGCCATGAGGCGCGAACTCCTCAGAGTAAGGTTTTCCATGCCTCTGCTCTGCCTTCATCTTTGTGCTTTGCTTTTGTATTGGATGGGAGAATGGGGGATGGAAAGAAACGATGGGATTCCAGGGCATTCACTCTTGATGGGGCGGTCACTTACGCGGCATAGGGCGCGTCTGAGGCCGCTCTGACCCGCGTAGTAGGCAGATTGGCCTCGAAGGCGGCGGCCTCAGGAAGGTTTGGAGAGACCCGAAGGTCCTCCTTCTCTGCAGCACGAAGGTACGACATCTTCTCTTTCTTGTTGTTGTTGTTGTTGTTGTTGTTGTTGTTGTTGTTGTTGTTGTTGTTGTTGTTGTTGTTGTTGTT